>JASDQU010586240.1:76219-89689 GCA_032191745.1 Picea mariana | reverse complement strand
ACAATATTTATCATTGGCTTACCAAGGTTATCACGGTTCGGCTATGTTGCTTTGATCTCTTGTATCAATGTCTCTCTGTCTGCATCTTCTTGCGATTTTTGATCTGATGTTTTTCTCTACAAGAGAAACTCAATCTTCCTTTAGTGTCTCACTGTCTTGTTGCACACATTCCTTGTGCATTCTTTGCTTCTACCTTTTATGCTCTGTGGGCCATGTACATTCAATGCACCATTCCTTTTCTCTGTATTTCAGCTGTTGCACAATCCTCCTTCTACACTCTTGAATCCCTCTCAACAACAACTCCCATCTCTTCTTTCTTATGCTTTCTTATAGTTTGTGCATCTTGTGTATGACCTGTGTGTAATGCTTCTGCATGCTCTTCATGTCGAGTGCTCTGCCTGATCATCATTGCAACTCTTCATCTTCTCTGGCTGTTCAACCCATGTGTCCATCATCACTGGGTGTTATTTTGAGATTCCTTAACCCCTCCAACAATCAAGAGTCTTTGTTTTATCTGTCATAGTCGAGCTCATCCTCTCTGTTGTAGTTACAGGCTTCAACTCTCATCCATCTGTCAATTTCCTCTACGAACAGTCTTCATTCCACTGGCATATTCCTTGAGACTCTTCAACTCATTTGGAAATCACCCAGAAGTCTCCTCGAGTCCTTTGGAAGAAACCATCAGTGGTTTGTAGTAGTTACACTGTGAACCTCCAAAGACTTCTTCATCAACTAAATTGCCACTGATCGATTGACTGTGAAGAGAAACAGTAGCCCTTCGATCATATTCCTGAATAACCTACACCATTGGATCATAAATGATGGGTCTCATGCTTATTTTGCAATTTTGCAATTCAGCCTTTCGGCATTCTGACATTCGGCTTTTCGACATCCCTATGGTGAGGTATCTCGACTCTACAAGTTACGATATCCAAAATGGATATTAGCTTCGTGTTACCTCCTCCCTTGAGACTTCGTCGATGTGACCATGGGTTATGAACAAGGGCCAATTATGAACATGTATTTCACATTTCGCATTTCAGGGATTTTGTGATGAGTCGTCTCGAGTCTCCATGTCCCAAACTCTGAAATGGAGCTTGTCTCTTTGAGCTCTTCTCTACATCTTTTCGACAATGTGACCACATGCGGTGACCATAGCCTTATTCGAAAATGCATTTCGGCATTTCGTCATTTTGGAATTTCATTTGCAAAGTGTTTTGACACTCCAACTCCCAGTATCCGAAACCAGAACCAAAAGGTGTTTTTTTCATTTCGGCAATTTGGCATTCTGACATTCCTTGTAGTGAAGTGTTTTGACGGTCCATCTCCTGGTATCTGAAATCTACACAAAAAGGTGTTTCGGCATTTCGCATTTCATGACTTCGGGACTCCTGTGATGAAGAGTCTCAACTCTTGACTCCTCCAACTCTCGGTATCCGAACCTTTGGTCAATGTGCCTGTTTTGGGTTTTTGGGATTTCGCATTTCACAATTTTGGGACTCCTGAAGATGAAGAGTCTCAACTCTTCCAACTCCCGGTATCCAAAAATATCCTCCTACTTTCAGGATTTCAGTGTTTCACATTTCATGATTCTAGGACTCTTGATTATGAAGAGTCTTGACTCTCCCAACTACCGGTATATGAAACTATCCTCCAGCTTTTGGGATTTTGGTGTTTCACATTTCGCGATTCTGGGACTCCTAATGATGAAAAGTCTCGACTCTTCCAACTCCTGGTATTCGAAACTATCCTCCTTTCAGGATTTCGGTGTTTCACATTTCACGATTCTAGGACTCCTAATGATGAAGAGTCTCGACTCTTCCAACTCTAGGTATTTGAAACTGCCCTCCTACCTTCGGGATTTCGTAACCCCGTTTCACCTTGATCTTTAAAGAACGTGCAGGTTCTCGTGGATCCAACATCGGTTGGACCTCGAGCTCAGATCTAACATTCAACGAGAATTCTCAATGGGATCCAAAGATCATTGTTGCTTCTCCCCCCGGGCTTACACATTCTACTAGCTTGGAATAATTTCTAAATGTCAAAAGGCCTCAACCTTTGATCCATCTAAGATCCTGAGTATGCTATCTCTCTTGAGCTTTGGCAATGAGTTAACCTCTTCCCTGGTGCACACCTATGCCCTATGTGTGACTCTGTGCTAATCTTCCTGAGCTTACATTGTCGATATTTTTCCATCATCGCATACTCTGATCTTGCCATCAATGAAAATCACACCTGCTTGTAAACATGCCAACAATGAGGCACCTTTTTTGTTACTTGATTGGTTCAATATATACTATTTTTACATTTTGGCAATTCTTCTTTTGATACATTTTCTCCATAATATAGAATATGATCATCACGACATGCATGAATACCTTGATACTCCATTCCAATATATTTCATAATGTTATGTAAATATTGATATGCGTGGAAAAAAAAAATTGGCAGTGGTAACAAAAATTCACCTAACAATCTACAACATAAAAAATCAATACTCATTAATGTAAATAATATTAATTGTACATATTGCATCCAAATTTTACACTTGATCTACTAACAATAAAAATAGAGGAAAAAAAAATACTTCTATCATCATGTACTAAGTGTGACAAAATATATTACATACCTTAGCAGTTGTGTCACATGATTGTTTGACAAGTCATTCATAACCTTTAAGTTCACCAACAACAATATAGCAGAGAGAATACTTGTTTTGGAGCCTTCATAAAGATGTTGAATTGCGTTCTCAGATATAGGTATTTCAAAAACACGATCAAGATGGTCATCATCATCATGCATTCAAACATTATTAAATGTCTACTTGATCAATATATTCTTCGAACCTTATTCAATTGTGTTATAAGCATCAACATATTTTTCCATAGGATCATTAACTTGATCTTCAATATTTGCTCCATGTTCCTAAACAAGTGTTTGCACAAACATGTCTTCCTCCACAGGCCGTGCCCTAGGTTATCGTTCCATTATAATTACAAAACGTCAATTAATATTAGTGTATATAACAAATATTTATAATGATACAAGCATACTCTATCCAATGGTTACAATCACCAAGTCATGTTGAACCATTTTATAGATACACGATTTAATAATGATCCGATATGAAATATAACATACACATGTGCACCTTCTAAATTTTAGCAACGAGTATGGATTTGACTAAAGTAGATACATTTTTGGATGTGTTTGCAATAGGGCAACTATCCCATAGACGTAGGAAGGGAAGTCAAAACATCCATAGTACACACACACACACCATAAGGGGAAAACAATGTGAAATAAATTACTTAACTAATTATAAATTCAATAAAATTAAAACATATCATTGTACATACCTCACTTAGAAATCAACCATGGAAAATAACTCCTAAACAACCATGGAAATTATAGCCACAAAAAATTCATTGATGTGAATAGAAGCTACAACCACAAGTATATGATAGTATTCCCTCACTACTAGATGGTTGTATTATGCCCAAATAGGAGTTGATGGTAATACCCCACTAGTATATGTGACGCAGACCCCTGACCCTCAAGCCAAGATCTACACAGGATCGATCTTCTTCAAATCTGTAGAATTGAAATTGTCCTTTCGGGCCCTCACTTGAACCCCACGAATCTGATCCACAGGTCCTTCATGAAAACCCCACTTGCAGAACGTGCACCAAGTGTGATTCTTCACCTCCACATGACCACAACCCAGGCCTTAGCACAAGCACCTTTCATTACTTGCGATCTCGTGAGTTTGTGAGTCAACAACACTAAACTCCAAACCTTCAGTACCCGAGATGAAATACGGGTATGGCTCCTTCCTTGATAGTGCCTTCCACAAGCGATCAATAACTAGGGCCTAACTCTAGCAACCCTCGCAACTCAAAAATTCATGAGTTGGAGTGTTGAGCCCTCGTGCTCCTCCTTTGCAAATCCCTAAGACATGATAAGTCAACAATGGGTTGACTCCTTCCCAGGTGACGTGTGTCCACAACCTATCAACCACGGAGTCCCCACCTGATGTATATGCCATGTGTTCGCACGAGCCCTCGGCGCTCGGGTCTTTGCGACATTAGCGATCAAGGTGAAACTCCTTCACTCTCCAAAACCTTGATACACGATGTAGCGAGGTGCCAAATATCATGTCTCTCCTTCCTCCTCGATCGACGGTTTAGGTCAAATCGTGATCTTACAACTTGGGGGTTTGAACCTCAAAGAACTCCACCTCCCCGCTCGCGATACCCAAATTCGTGAAATGACCCAGATCTCTACCACCTGTCCTCCAAAATGGATGGTCTTGAGGCTTTTGGGACTTGACGAGTCCTCTTCCTTCTGTTGTTATGAGGTTTAAACCTCACACACCTTTTCTAGATCCAATGACTCACGACAACTCGACACTTCTCCCTCGAAGTTTTTGTCGTCCGTTCTACCCTTCTATGCAGATTCCTAGAGATTAAACCCCTCGCACCTTCTTCTGAATCCGATGGCTATCGATCCTCTATCCTAGATCTGATGGCCCATATCTATTCTCCTATACACTCTTCTCCTGTTTCCTGGACGTAGACTCCAACGGTCCAAATCTCATCCTCCCAGTATCGATCCAATGACAGTTGTGCTCCTCCTCTTGAGCTTGTGCTTCTTCCTTTCCCTTGGAATATTTCTTCCTCCAAAAGTCCTCGACCTTTTTCTCTACTACGAAGCCTTTAACCTTGGCTCTCGCTTGTATTCTAAGAGGCATTCCTTCTCCTGAGATTCTCAAACTCTAAACCCTCCAAACGGTTTTCTTGGCCTCTACGATTTTTTGAAGGGTCCTTGCACGCAACTCTGCTATCCTTCCTGATCTTTTCCTTCTCAAACCTCTAAGGGGTTCGAACCTTTTCTCTCCTTTCAAAGGGGGATTTGGTGCCCTCTTGACAACCTCCTTCTCAAGCACGATTTTCTGAGCAAATAGATTATTCAACAACTTTGTGAGTGTCTTTCTCCTTAACACTTCTCTTTTCTAAAAACTCCAAATGTGAGTTCCTTCTGTGCACACTTGCACCAACTCAATGCCCACCTGGTAGAGTTCTCTAGAGTCCTCAGTGACTCTGTATTCTCACTGAACTCAAAATAGATTTCTCCTGTGCACTCCTTGCACTTCCTTGATGCCCTCCTGGTAGAGCTCTACAGAACCTTAGACGTTTTGTCTTCCTTGTGCCCTCCTTTTCATAGTTCTTCCTTCAAGGTGTTCAGAACCCTTGAGGCCTCCTCCTTGAGTCAATGACTTTCTCAAGTGTGCCCTCCTGGCACGTATTTGTCTAAATTCTGCAGAATTCGAAAGTGCAGTCTATGCACTGGATTACAGAACCCGCAATGTTCTGTCATGCAACCTCTTGCATGAAATAACAAAGAACCAGACCTAGAATCAAAGAACCCAATAGACAACAATTTATATCTGTAACCTAAAAATGCGTACAAACATACATCTACAACATATCATAAACGCATAAAGACATTCATCAACAAACACAAAATAACATGCAGGAAAAACTACTCTGATTGTATTAATATGAAATGCCTCTTTACAATGTGATCTCGGACTGTAACAAAGTCACAGATTCCTCTCTTCTCCCTATTCTTTCTATTCTTTTCTACCTCTCTACCGACTAACTGCCTACATAAAAAAAATATATTCTTACAAAAGGGGCTCCTTGATCTCTTCCCTCCATCTCACCAACTCTCATTAAATTACATTCAATTACATTGAAAGGCTATCTAGTCTAAATCGGATCTAGATCTCAGACTTACAACCATTTAAGGAAAACTTTATCTAAAGATTGTGCACATGCATGGCTTTTGGCTTTACTAGCCTTACAATATTTAATACAATTTTCAAATTTGAAATTTGAAAGTGAGAGGGTTGCACCTCTCCTCTCCATTGAATGCGCACTTGATGTGTTGGCTGGCTAGTGCTTGATGATGTGGAGCGATGCTCCTGCATCCCTCAGGCCAAGATCCGCATAGGATCGATCTTCTTCGAATCTTCGGAACTGAAATAGTCCTTTCGGGCTGTCAC
Organism: Picea mariana; assembly: GCA_032191745.1. NCBI lineage: Eukaryota > Viridiplantae > Streptophyta > Pinopsida > Pinales > Pinaceae > Picea > Picea mariana. Next base: position 83,619 of record JASDQU010586240.1, on the reverse strand, counting down.
TGGAACCCCACGAATCTGATCCACAGGTCCTTCATGAAAATCCCACCTGCACAATGTGCACCAGGTGTGAGTCTTCACCTCCACACAACCACAACCATGGCCTTAGTGCAAGCGCCTTTAATTACTCGCGATCTTGTGAGTTTGTGAGTCGAATAACCTCGACTCCAGACCTCCAATACCCGAGATGCGATATGGGTATGGCTCCTTCCTTGTTAGCACCTTCCACAAGTGACTGTCGGCTAGGGCCTAACTCTAGCACCTGTCGCAACTCGCAACTTCGTGAGTTGGAGTGTTGATCCCTCATGCTCCTCCTTTGCAAATCATCGAGACACGATAAGTCAACAATGGGTTGAATCCTTCTCAGGTGACGTGTGTCCACCACCTGTCAACCACCCAGTCGCCACCTGACATAGGTGCCACATGTTCACATGAGCTCTCGACACTTGGCACTTTATGACTTTAGTGATCAAGGTGAAACTCCTTCACCCTATGAAACCCTGATACATGATGTATTGAGGCACCAAATCTCATAGTTGTCCTTCCTCCTCGATCAATAGTTCATATCGAATCGTGATCTCGCGACTCGGGTGTTTGAAGCGCAAATAACTCTGCCTCCCCACTCATGATACCCGAATTTGGGAAATGACCTAGATCACTGCCACCTGTCCTCCAAAAGGGATGGTCGTGAGGCTTTCGAGACTTAACAAGTCCTCTTCCTTATACTGTTACGAGGTTTAAACCTCGTGCACCTTTTCTAGATCCAACAGTTCAAGACAACTCGACACTTCTCCCTCAAAGTTTCTGCCATCTTTTCTACCCTTCTGTGTAGCTTCCCAGGGATTAAACCCCTCACACCTTCTTCTATATCCAATGACTATCGGTCCTCTCCGATATATCTGATGGCCCAAAACTATTCTCCTACATGCTATTCTCCTATTTCCTAGACGTAGACTCCAATGGTCCATATCTCGTCCTCCCAGTACCGATCCAATGGCAGTTGTGATCCTCCTCCTGAGCTTGCGCTTCTTCCTTTCCCTTGGAAGATTTCTTTCTCCAAAAGGCCTCAGCCTTTGTCTATGTTGCAAAGCTTGTAACCTTCGCTCCTACCTATATTCTGAGAGGCGTTTCTCCTCCTAAGATTCTCAAACTCTGAACCCACCGAAGGGTTTTCTTGGCCTCTATGATTTCTTTCAGGGTCCTTGCACACAACTCTACTATCCTTCCTGAGATTTTCCTTCTTGAACCTCTAATGGGTTCGACCCTTTTCTCTCCTTTCAAAGGGCAATTTGGTTCCCTCTTGACAACCTCCTTCTCAAGAACGCTTTGCTAAGAAAACAGAGTATTTAGCAACTCTGTGAGTTTCTTTCTCCTTGACACTTCTCTTTTCTAAGAACTCAAAATAAGAGTTCCTTCTGTGCACACTTTCACCAACTCAATGCCCACGTGGAAGAGTTATCCAGAGTCCTCAATGACTCTGTGTTCTCACTGAACTCAAAATAGAGTTCTTTTGTGCACTCCTTGCACTTGCTCAATGCCCTCCTAGCAGAGCTCTACAGAACCTCATACATTATGTCTTCCATGTTCCCTCCTCTGCATAGTTCTTCCTTCAAGGTGTTCAACAACCTTGATTCCTCTTCCTTGAGTGTGCCTTCCTGGAACATCTTTATCTAAATTCCATAGAATTTAGAAGTGCACTCTATGCACTGGCTTATAGAACCCGCGGTGTTTTATCATGCAACCTATTGCATGAAACCACAAAGAACTAGACCTGGAATAAATGAACCCAACAGACAACAATTTCTGTCTGTAACCTGCAAATGCGTACAAACATACATCTATAGCATATCATAAACGCATAAAGACATTCATCAACAAACACAGAATAACATGCAGAAAAAACTGCTCTGATTGTATTAATATGAAATGAATCCTTACAATGTGAGCTCAGACTGTAACAAAGTAACATCTTCCTCTCTTCTCCCTATTCTCTCTATTATTCTCTACCTCTCTATCGACTAACTGTCTACAAAAAGATATATATATATATATCTTTTTTTCAAAAGGGGCTCCTCTAGCTCTTCCCTCCATATCACTAACTCTCATTCAATTACATTCAATTACATTGAATGGTTGTCTATTCCGAATTGGATCTAGATATCAGCCTTACAACCATTTAAGGAAAACTTTATCTAAAGCCTGCGCACATGCATGGATTTTGGATCTACTAGCCTTACAATATTTAATACAATTTTCAAATTTGAATTTTGAAAGTGAGAGGATTGCGCCTCTACTATCCATTGAATGCGCAGTTGATGTGTTGGCTGGCTGACACTTGATGATGGGAAGTGATTATCCTACATCATACTCCTCTGCCGTGAGAAATTCATGATCTCCTGCTCATGAGCTTAGTAGCATGGCTCTTGAAACTCACCTGGATCTCAAACAGTTCTTTGAAGCTATTCATCCGCTCCATCGCTTCGTTGTTGCTGCTATTGTTTCTTCTTTCCTACCACTCTAGCAAGTTCGCCTCTTCTCAGCTCCTCCTCACTAGCAGTTTATGTTGTTGACCTCGACATCAACCTTCTAATCTTCTCAATCTCCTTGTCCAGTTGTTCTCGTGGCTAACTCTACTTTTGCATCCTGATCCGCTTCACTTCTTCTCTACAAATGGGTAGATCATCCAGATCCCCCATGTTATCTTCTTCCTCCGTGGCCTCAACTTTCCACTTTGATGAAAAATTTAGTTTTGCAGTCTTATCACTGAGTCTCTTCTCATCTTCCCCTTATGACATCTTTTCTTTTGCCAGTTCTCCTGCTGGTGCATATCCAGATTCCTCCAGCTACTCCTTAGATTGAAATTATGATTCACCTTCTGCTACAAACCTCAGTGCTGTAGTCATCATCTGCTCAGCTCCTTGGCTAAAATTTCTGAGTGATTCCTCCGAATGCTCCTCTACTAACATCTGCATGAATGTCTTCTCATATGAGTCATCTACTGGCTTTGGATGGTTGAACCAATCCTCGAGCATCTCCAACTCCATCTCCCATGGAGTGAGCATCTTATCTGCATGCTCTTCTTCTGCTATAGCTTCCAGTGTTGTAGTTATCCTCTGTTCATCCTCTTGACTCAAAATTTTGAGCATTTCTACTGAATGCTCTTCTTCCTCAACTGGGTCAGGTTTTGATGTCTGTCCCATTTCTTCTTCCTCTTGGGTGGCTTCTGACATCTGCTCCTTCGTCATGACAGTCACCGCTAGTTGTCTTTATGTTGTTGGTGCATTGGCAACACACATGTTGGCCTCAACTAGGCCATATGGTAGGAATACCTTTATCCCTCCAATCATTAGAATTCTCTTTTGATATTCCTTCTCTATCAGTTGTCCTTGCTGATATGAACTCACCTTTTAGCTCATGTTCTCTGTCAGCTCCTCTCGTTGATCCAAACTCATCCCTAAGTTCATGAGACTTTCAGACAGTCTCATCTGGCCTCCCTTTCCCTCCTGCAAATATGGAGTTTCTCCTCTTCCTCTTCCCACCTAACAGTCTATGAGATCAATCGATCCCATCTTAGTGCCCTCTTGGCAATTTGAACTTTCAGCACCGCCCTCCTAGAAGTATACGAGACCTTCACTTGATCTCTTTCTATTGCCCACCTGGAAATTTGAAAGTCCATCTTTGCCCACTTGGCAGTCTATGAGATCATCCAGTGATCTCAGTTCATCCTCAATGTCACCGAGATTTCTCCCAGTCTCTGGTTCACACACATGAACCATCTCCTCTTTATCTCTGAGGCTTTCCACATATCTCAGCCATTCCTTCAATAGCCTTCGTTGTCTTTTGGGCAACAACTCCTTGACTAGCCACTTTACCCTTCTCTTTATGGGCCATTCATATACCCAATGTGTCTATGTTTTACTGCACCCTCAGTGAAAGATATTTCATCCTCACCCTTATCTTAGTGAGTTATTTGTCAACCTCTACTTTACTCATCTGCTGATAGTCTCCTCTTCCACCATGCTCATGGCCTTCAATAGACATTTTCTTCCTCAAGAACGCAACTGGTCCTTCTGGCTCAGCCCACCTGCATGTCTACCATTGTTTCTCATGCTGCAACAATCTTCACCTTTTACTTGTCTCCTACAGGCTCTTCTTCACCTCACTTCCTCTTTTTCCTGAAATATACGAGCAAACTTCTGCTCTGATACCCGCTTTGGCGCAGAGCCCCGACCCTCGGGCCAAGATCCGTAGAGGATCGATATTCTTCAAATCTGCAGAACTGAAATAGTCCTTTCAGGCCCTCACTAGAAGCCCACGAATCTAATCCATGGGTCCTTCATGAAAACCCCACCTGCACAACATGCACTAGGTGTAAGTCTTCACCTCCACATGACCATAACCCAGGCCTTAGCGCAAGCACTTTTCATGACTCACGATCTCACAAGTTTGTGAGTCAAAGACCCTCGACTCCAAACCTCCAATACCCGAGATGCGATACAGGTATGGATTATTCCTTGTTAGTGCCTTCCACAAGAGATCGTCGGCTAGGGCCTAACTCTAGCACCCCTCGCAACTCACAACTTCGTGAGTTGGAGTGTTGAGCCCTCATGCTCCTCCTTTGGGAATCGTCGAGACATGATAAGTCAACAATGGGTTGACTCCTTCCTAGGCAATGTGTGTCCACCACCTGTCAAACATGTGGTCCCCACCTGATGTATGTGCCACGTGTTTGCATGAGCCCTTGGTGCTTGGCACTTCACAACTTTAGCGATCAAGGTGAAACTCCTTCAACCTCTGAAACCTTGATACACAATGTAGTGAGGTGCCAAATCTCATGGCTCTCCTTCCTCGTCGATCGACGATTCAGGTCGAGTCGCGATCTCGGGACTCGGGGGTTTGAAGTGCAAAGAACTCCGCCTCCCCGCTCGCGATACCCAAATTCACGAAATGACCCAGATCTCTACCATTTGTCCTCCAAAATGGACGTTCTTGAGGCTTTCAGGACTTGAAGAGACCTCTTCCTTCTGTTGTTATGACGTTTAAACCTCGTGCACCTTTTTTGGATCTGATGACTCACGACAACTCGACACTTCTCCCTTGAAGTTTCTGCCATCCGTTCTACCCTTCTGTGTGTCTTCCTAGGGATTAAACCCCTCACACCTTCTTTCAAATCCGACGGATATCAATCCTCTGTGCTAGATCTGATGGCCCAGATCTATTCTCCTATGTGCTCTTCTCTTGTTTCCTAGATGTAGACTCCAATGGTTGAGATCTCATCCTCCTAGTATCGATCCAATAGTAGTTGTGCTCCTCCTTCTGATCTTGCACTTCTTCCTTTCCCTTGGAATATTTATTGCTCCAAAATTCCTCGGCCTTTGGCTCTTTTGCGAAGCCTATAACCTTGGCTCCCGCCTGTATTCTATGAGGCGTTCCTCCTCCTGAGCTTCTAAAACTCCGAACCCTCCAAAGGGTTTTCTTAGCCTCTGTGATTTCTTCCAGGGTCCTTGAACGCAACTCTGCAATCCTTCCTAAGATTTTCCTTCTCAAACCTCTAAGGGGTTTGACCCTTTTCTCTCCTTTCAAAGGGGAATTTGGTTCCCTCTTGACAACCTCCTACTCAAGCACACTTTATTGAGAAAACATAGTATTCAACAACTCTGTTCGTGTCTTTCTCCTTAACACTTCTCTTTTCTAAGAACTCGAAATAAGAGTTCCTTCTGTGCACACTTGCACCAACTCAATGCCCACCTGGTAGAGTTCTATAGAGTCCTCAGTGACTCTGTGTTCTCATTGAACTCAAAATAGAGTTCTTTTGTGCACTCCTTGCACTCGCTTGATGCCCTCCTAGCATAGCTCTACAAAATCTTAGACATTTTGTCTTCCCTATTCCCTCCTCTGCATAGTTCTTCCTTCAAGGTGTTCAACAACCTTGGGGCCTCCTCCTTGAGTTAATGACTTCCTCTGGTGCGCCCTTCTGGCATGTCTTTGTCTAAATTCTGCATAATTCAGAAGTGCACTCTATGCACTGGCTTACAGAACCCGTAGTGTTTTGTCATGCAACCTCTTGCATGAAACCACAAAGAACTAGACCTGGAATCAAAGAACCCAACAGAACACAATTTATGTCTGTAACCTGCAAATGCATACAAACATACATCTACAACATATCATAAACGCATAAAGACATTCATCAACATACATAGAATAACATGCAGGAAAAACTGCTCTAATTGTATTAATATGAAATGCATCTTTACAATGTGAGCTCAGATTGTAACAAAGTCACCGCTTCCTCTCTTCTCCATCTTCTCTCTATTCTTCTCTACCTCTCTACCGACTAACTGCCTACAAAACAAAAAGATATTTTTACAAAAGGGGCTCCTCGAGCTCTTCCCTCCATCTCGCCAACTCTCATTAAATTACATTCAATTATATTGAATGGTTGTCTAGTCCGAATCGGATCTAGATCTCAGCCTTACAATCATTTAAGGCAAACTTTATCTAAAGCCTATGAATATGCATGGATTTTGGTTCTACTAGCCTTACAATATTTAATACAATTTTCAAATTTGAAATTTGAAAGTGAGAGGGTTGCACCTCTCCTCTCCATTGAATGCACGCTTGATGTGTTGGTTGGCTAGCGCTTGATGACGTGGAGCGATGCTCCTGCATCAATATGATGACACCATAAAGTAGACACCTTGACAAATGAGTCATGAAATACCATCATTTGTGTCAACTGGAGTAATTATTCTTGTGTTCATGGAAGAAACTCCTCTGGAAGTGGGATTTCCAACAAGTTCAAGGGATTATGTATTTTTGATCATCTTTGTTCCTCACATTGAGTCAGTTGTGTGGAATATCCAAACAAGCATAATGGAATTCTAAGTGATGAAAATAGTTAAAAAGTTTCCCCAAAACACACTCTGCATACATTTTCCTCAAGAATCATAGTGGGATTTCCTTATTTTTATTAGGTCACACATTAAAGACCATGCATTACCTATCCATAAAATTATCAATAAATGGTTGATAAGTGCCCCATTTGATAGATATATGAGGTCTTCTAGTGTTTTAAATTTAACCTATATGAGGGCCTACGAAAAGGGGGAATATTTCCTCTAGTTTTCTAGTCTTTAGTTCTTTTCTAGCAATATTATCCAAACCATATATACATTTAGGATAAGTATTCTCTCTATAAGTGGTAATATTGATAATGCCTCATTTTCTTAAGTAATTAGATCAATTATTTCATCTAAAATTTGGGCAAGTAAGTATCCAAGTGGGTATATATATCTCAACATTATTAGGTTGGTTATCACTATAGTAGTTGGATTTTTTCATTATATTGCATTGATGGTGTGTAATGATCCCACCGTTACGACAGCCAAATGACGTACATC
>JASDQU010586240.1:51529-61836 GCA_032191745.1 Picea mariana | reverse complement strand
TTTTTTTTATCGCATGTTCTACTTAGACCTAGGTTTTAAATTCACTAGGCTTGGCAACAACTTTTAAGAGAAAATTATAATTATTTATCTTTACTCATGCAACATTCATTTTAAGGTTAACCAAGTGCTAAGGAGACATAGTTTTCTAGGTGCTAAGTTCTTTAACTCACCAATGTTAACAAAAAACGTGATGTGTCGTTCAGGATGCACTACATGTTCCAAGGGTGCCAGTCTCTTTCTTTCCTATTTTATTTATGCGGCGTGCCTTTCAAGACGCACTACGTGCTCCAAGGGTGCCACTCACCTTTTGACTAATTTTGGTAGACGTCAAACCCCTGGAGTCAAAAATTCGTCAGGTGACCTTGTGGTAGACTAAGGGCCTCCAAGGAATGAGGACTTTGCCTCATTGCACGCCCCTTATAATCATCGTGAGTGACTATCACAATCTTCCCTCACGACGTTGTGGATTTCCCGAACTAGGTAATCGTTAACCTACAGCTTGAGCCACGATGGGAGTGCTAGTAGGATATGGCAAGGTTGTTGCCACACCTCTCCCTCATTATCTCCAATTGGTGTGGATGACCCCTTTACTCTAAATGTGAGTCTGATTAGCAACCTATCGTCAGCCTGCATCCAACAATAAACATGTCATCGATCCTTAAACAACATCATAATATATCAATCATATGTCACATATGCAATAACAGACATACCCAAACCTTTAACATTTCAATCCCTAACTTGATCCGTAGTTCAAGGAGGTCCATCGATGCCATCAACATCCTCAATCTGTCAAGAGTCAGGCAAACTTAGGAGAAACTAGTAAATGACACCTATCTATACATAATAACATAACATAACATCATAAATCACAATCTCATCATCATAATCCATAAGTGAAGAACTCACTCATATAATGAACCAGATGACTTTCATGCAAGTGTCTTCAAATAATAAGACAATAGAAGTTCCCACAAGTGAGGGATGAATACATACATTGCCTCTTGTTTAAACTTCATCTGAAGTTTCACAGTATACAAGTGTAGAAATAAAGTGTCTAACAATATCTAAATGTCTAGCTATCAAACAAAAATGGAAATTGTTGACGCATATCATATGCGTAGGATCACTGAACTAAAGTCACACACAGATACAAGATAAACATTGTGCATATGCCTCAAATAATGAGGAATGGTCAACCGTTAGGTCCTTCACAAATTGTCATGCAATGAGCATTGACAAACCCTTTTGTCGATCTTGTGTTTCTTCCAACCCTTTTTCTTATCATTTGTACTTGTTCTTCAATTTCTTGGATCTCTTCTGGTCCCATGAGGACCTCTTCCTCAATTCTATCCCAACTCAAAGGAGTCTGACATAGTCGCCCATAGTGAAACTAAACGGTGCCATCTAACTGGTACCATGTTGGTTGTTGTCGCATGCAAACTCAACTAGTGGAAAGAACTATTCCCAACGTTTTTGTTGGTCCAACACACACATACACAACACAATCTTCCAATTTGGTGTGTTCCTTCAGTCAATTGGTCTATCTAAAGGACATACTGTAGTAAATTTCATTGGTGGTCCCGAGGCCTATTGGGAAACTCGTCTAAAACATCATGTAAACACAAACTCCCTCATCGCATATGATTCTTTTGGTACGTGCGACAGTCTCAACATCTTGTTGATATAAACTATAGCCATGCCTGGTGCCTGATGCATCGTACACACAGGGACAAAGGTGTGCACTCTTCATCAGAGTGTAAACGATCACGAAAATCTAGTCATGCCTCCTTTCCGTTAACAACAATCCCAACAATAAAGTCCCTTGAAATGACCTCCCATTTTCATTTCAGAAAAGCGTGTGGCTGTAGTAATCCTATCAAATGTCTACATTCATCCTTCACTCACTGACGTTCTAGACATCTTGCCACATAGTTGACTAAGTTCACCTTCATTCCATTCTAGAAGAATAAGGGGTTAAGGTCTTCCCTCTTATTTGTGACTCCAGTATGAGCCATGTACACTTCTCTATGGGCTTCATCGAATACCAAAATTCTCATTTCATAATTGGGAGGTACATAAATCTGGCTGTTCTGTCTCACTAATATGCTGTTGTCCAAGGTAAGTCCTTCAAATTTTGGTACCAACATGGTGTCTAGCCCAAAAATTCATTAACCTCTTTATACCACTCATTGTCGCATTATAGTTAGAGTATTTTCAAGTATATTCGTTTGGAGAGGTATCACCAAAAATATGTGTGGTCCTTGACTCAAGACATTTGCCACTCTATTCTTTGTTCCTTTTATGTAAATAATCTCAAATCATACTCACTAACCCATTCTGACCAACACCTTGATGTGCATTCGAATCACCTTGAATAAAATGTGTTGCAAACAACAATTGTCCTTTTTTATTTCAAAATTCCTCCCACTAGGAAATGTCTCCACACTCTTAGAGCATACACAAAGACAATTAATTCCCAATCATGTGTTGTGTAGTTCTCATCATGCCTTCTTATCTTCCTTGAGGTGTAAGAGATCACTTAACCATCTTCCACAAAGAATCTGCCTAAGCCTTCCTTGGATGCATCGGTGCACACCAAGAAGTCCTCATCCATGTCTGGGACTTTTAGTATCGGCGTTGTCGTCGACAACTACTTGAGCCTATGGAATTATTCCACACATTTCTCGTACCACACAAACTTCTTGTTCTTCTTATCCAATTTTTTAATCAAATTGTTGTCTTCGAAAAACCATTGACAATCCATTTATAATATACATGTTAACTCATGAAGTTATCTACTTCTAGCACATTCGTTGACACAGGCCATTCCGTAACAGCCTATACCTTCGTTGGATCCGCTGCGATACCTTCATCGGAGGTAACATGCCCTAGGTAATGGGTCCTTGATAGGTAAAAAGAGCATTTCAATAATTTCCTGTATAATTCGTTCTCTCTTAAACACAATAGTACCAAGCGCAAAAGTTCATCAATGAATACTTGAACAAACTTGTCCAAGTATTTGTGGAACAACCCTTTTATCAAGCTCAAGATTACCCATGGGGAATTTGTCCATCCCCATGGACAACGATACACTCATAGTGTTTGAACCGCATTTTGAAAGTGGTCTTAGGAATATCTTCCTCCTTGATCCACAACTAGTGATACCTTGATCTCAAGTCGATCATTGAAAACATCGTCATGCCCTTCATCTGATCAACAAATCATCTATCCTAGGCAACAAATATTGGTTCTTGATTGTTTCCTTATTCAATTAGCAGTAGTCAAGGCAGAGTCTCCACAACCCATCCTTCTTCCGTATGAAAATAAATGGCGCACCCAATAGTGACACACTTGGACGTATAAGTCCTAGGTCCAACAACTCTTTAGCTGCATTTTCAACTCCTATAACTGAGGGGTCGACATAAGATAAGGTTTTATTTCTATCGGTTTTGTTACAGGTTTTGGGTCGATGGTAACATCCATATTTCCTTCAGTGGAAAACCCAGTAACTCTTTTGGGAATACGTCTGTAAACTCTCGTACTACCAGAAGGTCTTCTAATCCTTCTACCAAGTCCTTGTCATTCAGCACTATACTCCTATGTAACTTGTAGGGAAGGGATGAACCTCAGGGATACTACCTGTTTTCTTCCTACAATAACTCATCTCTTTCCCTCATTATCGACCAAAGTCAACCATTTCATCTTACAGTTGACTATCACCTCATGTGATTCCAAGTAGTCAATATGAACCATGTCGTCAAGATATTACACTATTCCCCAAGTTAAAGAGAGTCGATACCAATTCCTCCAACCATATGATTGGCACTCGAAGCCATATCTACGAATCGACACTTGTCCTTCTAAATTTCGTTACCTGAATTCATTTAGCGCAGTACTAGGAATAGAGCTCTATATAGCACCGAGATCTAACAAATATTAAATTTTGGTTGGCGATGGTAACCTACGCCTTGAGCACAATGTTATGGCACTAGGCCTGACAATTAGTCACCGCGATTAAGAATCTCGTGGGTCTGTCCCATCTCCCCAATGGTAGTGGGTCCTGTTGCCCCATCCTCTCTAGCCTTTTAAACTGAAAAATCTTGCTGGTAAGGTGGCATCTCCAAAAGTCCATCATGCGTCTCTGGTCCTATACTCCTAGTCCCTAGGTAGAAGTTGTTGGCCTACCAACGTACGATCTAGGTATGTTCTTTTGACAAACCTAACTGTGGTTTTTGGCGGAAATCCCCTGTAGGGTGTCTTCTACTGAGGAACCCATCATCTAGTGTCGTGAACAAGGGTTCCGGAGATGTAGCTTGATATAGAGATGTCTTTTTTGGTTGGCTTCTGATGTTGTTGTGCACCAGATGTCGTCAGTCCAGACGGTCTTGTAGGAGTCTTTCGCTGACTCTCATGGTCATGTATTTCTCAACTATGAGGCCGAACGGACTGCATCCTGCAATGTTCGAGGAATTAAGATCCTCAGCTTCACATGAAAGATGGATTTAAGTCTCAACATGAACTTTTTGACCTCCATCTTCTCTGCGTTATGATGCAGGGCATACTAAAGTAGCTCCATAAATATGGTCGAATAATCTGACACCATACGACCACCCTGTCATAGGGTGTTGAAATCATCGATCTGACGCTCAATGAATTCCCCTGAAAATAACTTTTTCTTGAACCATTCCTTAAACGTTCCCATAACATAAATTTGATGACCATGTTTAGCTAAGGTAGGAGTGTCATCCACCATAGAAGAGTGCTCCCCTTTAGTTGAAGACTTCTTACGCGGACCTTTGTGTTGGAGGTCGTAACCGTGAAGCAAGAAGCACATCACCTTGATCTCCAGTCATGCCTCGACGACTGAGTCATTCATGGCACTCATGAACTTGGGAACTTAATCTTCTATAGTTTTCCGTGAATGTGACTAGTACTGGCGAGGGTGCGTTGTGGACCCTCAAGGGTACATGCACCCTGGGCTTCTCTCAGAACAGACGGTTAGTCAAGGCCTCTGACATTTCCCTAGAAGGACCTTGTTAAACCACCCACATCACTTGCAGTAATAGGATCCCACCTAAGGACTTATTTCTCCCCTTGGGGTTAGACTCCTAGGGCATGGGTGTTGTTGGAGGCGTCACACCTCTATCCCCAACACCATGTTGTCAATCTCTACGGCATCCTCTAATTGTGATTACCGCAAGAACAAGTTAAAATTTTGTTTAGCGTTAAGTAATATTCAGGGGTTTAATTTAGTGGAAGGAATGGCTATCCACAGTCCCATGGTTGAACTTGCTCTGATACCATATGTAATGACCCCACCGTTATGATAACCAAGTGACGTACATCAGGGAATTTTATTTTTTTTAAGTTGTTTTAGAAATTTAAAAAAATCATAAAATACAGTCAACATCATCGACACATCAATCACATAAATAACGACACAATAATAACGCATCGATAATCGAATACAACACCGTGCTGACAACTCGTCACTGTGAACCATGACACACACATCAATGTATCAACATATTAATTAACATCAACCTAATACCGTTGCATTCACCATTTATAATGATGCATAGTAGTATAAATATTAAACATTCAACGCATCTCATAAGGACTATCATCATATACCACTAAGGAAACATAATAGAACATAATGACTCATACGGATCAAGATATTCATAAGAACACATAATATACTACCCTCTCATCCTACCCTACATGGTTAGGACCTCTAGGACACATAGCCAATGCTCAATCCCAGGTTCCAATTGATTTCAACCATTTAAGGTCTCAACGCTAGTGATTGTTATAAGGAACAAGGAGGTGTCTACTCCCACCCGAATAATCCAGTCCAGGCTGACTAAGCTAAATAACACCTTCAACAATCATCGAGGCTCAATGACATTCTAATAAACAACTCATGTAACAAAAAATTTCATGACACAAGATATCTGAATTACTGCATCCATATAGCAATGACATAAGTCGAGGCGTAGTGATCTATTTATTAATTTTTTTAGGTGCAACAAAATCTACTTACATCCAAGTATGCAATTAAATCAATCATCTACTTACAATAATCAATATCATAATCAAGGTAAGCGCATGGTCTAGTTTCTGAATATCCACATTTCGCATGTCGAATCAATGCGCACGATTAATCATTCATACATTAACAGTGTGACAAACATTCCAAATATGAAGGTGTAACAATCCTATACTAACGTAATCATATCTCGACATATCTAAATGGCAAAACATACTCTAAGTATTGACACAATCATATCTCAACATATCTAATTGGCAAAACAGTGACCAATTCTAAATTAATCATGCATCATCAAAATCTATGGTGCAATGGAAACCGAGTCATTGATCTGTCAATAGAAATTTTATAGTGCAAGAATAATGGTTAAAAGAATGCATTTGAGTGTAATTTATTTTGCGCAAGGAGACAAGTCTATAAACCATTTAATTCATTATCCTTGTAAGGCGTGCGAGAGGTCTTAACAAAAACAAGTCATACATCATCAATTTTCTTTGTAGCCCAAGAGCTCCAAGGACTATTTGAATAATCCTTACATCCTATTTCGTTGCGCGACACGGGTCTAAATCTATAACTCAAATATGACACAAATCCATTAGTGCAAGAATTCTAATATAAAGCACGTCTAATCAACTATGCAAGGTGATTATATTCATTTCTTTTTATGGAACAAAGTCAACTTAAATTTACTATGAGCAACAAATATGTTTTACACCCAACAAGGTTCCACTTAATATCCAAATTAATTAAATCATTTGAAGGGACTCATTAAAACTAACGGGTTACCCCTAATCATAATTCAATTAATTATTTGAGTACTCAATAAATTAAAAGGACTTTTATTAAAAACATTTGATATTAATCGTGAGCAACCCTTGCACCCAAGTTAAGAAAACCAATGGATGCTTTTAGGGGTTAAATTTGGTAAATGAGTTATTTTTTCATGGATTTTCGCAAGAAAATATCAGCTATTCAAAAAAAGATCCACCAAATTCCAAAAATTAAAATTATTTTACATTAAAAATAATCAAAATTTTATAAAAACTATATAAAATCCATTTTATGATTAACATATGAAAAATTAATATAAATAAACAAAGTTTCATTTATTATGAGAAACTAAGTATTCGTTAAATGCCATAAAAGCGATAAGTGCAAGATGGACACGTCCGAAATCAACTACGGAGAAAATTTAAGCACGGTTTTCGAGATAAAGGTGACCACCCAGTAGCTGGCTAAAGAATCGAAAAGCTGAGTTGGGCAGTCCCCGACGCAGAGAATAAAACAAACAAGGAGACCACACTTCGCTGAGGACAAATAAAAATCCAAGATCGGGAGACCCAATCGATGGCGAAGGAAGGGATGTGAGACTTAATGGACCGCCCCGAAATTGTGGCAGACTAAACGGGTGCCGAGTGAAGGAGAGGTGGATTCGCAGGGAAGGACGTTGTCATTATTGTCTAAAAGATAGAGACATAATCGATGGGCAGCGAGGGACTGGAAGACGCACCGGCAAATATATCGTGGAGGCTATCAATCCCAACCGCACCATCACTACCCCGAAAACACAGGGAGGCTGGCCAGGAAAGCGTGGAGAAAAATCAAGCAACTCACCGGGATTTCCCGGGTACGCGGAGAAAGAGGAGGGAAGTTACGCAGCAAGAGCTGAAGGAAGGCAAGGTAGACGAGGGCGTTTGCTGGGCAAGGGTTGAAGCATAACCGACCCCGCCTATGGTACCGAATAGCATCCTCCCTCTCCTCGAGACACTCGTCCCAACAACCACGAACCAGCGTGGTCAACAAGCACGACCCAAGTGAATGCTAAAAGAAGGGAGGGTTGTGGGAAGGGTTTGCCCTAGAGAAGAAGGGAAGGCGTCTAGCACTCAACACGCGACAGGAGCTCTTTATACCCCAAAATACGACCGAAATCGCAACTATCGGATCATCCAATCGCTCCTGAAAAGGGATTCATCTATCTGTATAAGGAGAGGCTACCCAGTGCCTGGTCGTCCCAACCCTTGCGTCACTAGGTTTAGGGATTGAAATGACCAGCGTCAACCCATTAAAATTAGATTCAATTTACCCCAAATGCCTCTCTTCAGCAATTATTTATATCTGGTACTTGGAGGGAGGGTCGTCGAGAAAGGGGGCTTCCCACTGCAAGGTCGGTTATGGTAAAAATTTAGGATCCACATACTAAAAGAGTTCAGAAATCAACTAGAAAAGGATAACGCTAGGGTTGTGGTTGCGCCTAGCAAAGGATAACCCTCGGAGGTCACAAGGGTAAGTGCACAAGAAAATCCTGTGGCTGAGGCTAAACGCAGAGGAAGGATAAGTTTGCGGAAATGAAACCCATGAGTAAGAATTGATTTAGCTGGGTGGAAGTAACGCAAGATTGTGAGAGTTTGAGCGCAAGGGAGATCTCCTTCGTAAAAAAAACAAACAGGAACGCAAAGAACAACAAGACCTTAAGGGATGAGCAAACATCCAACGCAAGGATGGGGGCGTGATCCAAGGATTCTGGGCAAGCGAAAAGGGCAGAGGTGGTGACTTTCAACGCTGAGTAAATAATAATAATAAAAAAACACTGACCTCTTCCTATCAATCAACAATAGATTCGAATACATCCCAATCTACGGAACCATTACGAATTTCAACAATGCATAAGACTCATACAATTTTTTTTTTTGTTTACTATCTTTTATGAAAACTTTAAACATGCCTACAGTAACTGATGGTTCTCAAAAGTCTTCGACTCTTGGCGATCTTCCTCGCTCCCGCTTGCTAATCGCTGAGACCTCATTGATACCTCACAGCCAATGCTAGGGGTACTCTTTTCCCCCCTGAGCCCCCCAAGCCGCAAAGGGGCCACACACACAAACCATAGAATAAGCTAGGTCCCAACTTCCCTCCCAAGGTCGAGCTACCACTCCTATCCAAGATGAGAATCCCAACTCTCATAAGAAAAGTCAGTCAAGTAAAAATCTGACATCATAACCTTATGCTGGCCAAAAAGTGTCCATATTCCTCCTCCACCATTTCTTTTATAGAGTTTTCTTAGTGATTAGTTTCCAAACCCTCATTAGATTCATTTTCTTAAATTTAATTAGGATAAACTTACGTCGTACATATGTCACCCGATCCCTTAGTTGCACCAGAAATTAATTAATTAATTTAAAAGGTCATTTTCGCTCACCCACCTAAAAGCATTCCAAAACACTCATCGATGTCTCTTATATTCCCTTACATTTATTAAATGACTAACTCCTTTCTTAAACCCTAGCCGAGTTCACAATTAAAAGTTCCAAAGACTAGATTCCCTACTATGCTCCACATTCCCCTTTTTCATTATGTTTCCCATTTTTATTAAAGTTTAGAATTAGCAAGTCTACACAGACAACAATTTACCTTTTCAATGATTCAATCCTTCATTAAAATTTTACTTTAATTGTTAATGTTTGAATTTTCTTTATCACCCCTTTGTTAAATCTCCATTTAGTTTTCTCTTCTTCACGTGTTCTACTTAGACGTAGGTTTTAAATTCACTAGGCTTGGCAACAATTTTTAAGGGAAAATTGTAAGGCAAAGAAGTTTTTCAGCAGCCCAGTAAATGGGCACTTTCTTAAAAAATATTTTGTCTGAGCCTCCAGTGGCTCCTATGTTTTGTAAATATTGCCCTTTTTGTTCTTTGTTTTTACTTTTGTTTTGGCTTAATAAGTGACTCCATAGCCCAACAACAAGGCACTGTAACTGGAAAATGAATCCTTAGAGCATCACAGGGATGACTCTATCCCCCATGGAGCCTAATATTAGCAAAAATTGTGGTATCGGGGAACAAAGGTACGCAGGTCTGCAAGATTGTGCGATAAGTGCCCAAGCGCAGCACACAAAAGAAATATGTTTGGGGCCCGAGTCAAGCAAGCGAGCCTGATCATGGACATGAGAAGCAGCGAAAGAGATCTAGACCGTCCGTCTGGGAAAGGACGCGTGGCGGGAGATCGACATCATCGGGAAAGTCCCGACAAGGAAGCGCCCATCGGGGACCTTGAAGCCATCGGGATATCAGGGATCTTGGGGACGAGTAATTAACGCACTTCAAAAATGAAAACCGTGAAACCCTAATGGAGAGTATGGTCAAGGGCATATGGTAGTAGTCACTTGGACCAGGGTGTAGTCAAAGGGCTAACACAGAAAGAGCCATCGGGGATCATAAAATCGCGAGTCCCATGGACACAAACATCGCGTCATCGTG
>JASDQU010586240.1:0-17530 GCA_032191745.1 Picea mariana | reverse complement strand
GGGCTGAGGGGGAAGAAGAGTACCCCTAGCGTTTGGCTGGGAGGTACCGGTGAGCTCATTGAGGTCGGCCAACAGGAGCAAGGGAAGCTTGGAGCGGGAGCGGCAAGAGCACCCGAAACATTGTTGAAGGCGTTAAGGACACAGGTACGCAAGTAGGTTGTCGTTTTAAGAATAAGGTGAAATGCTATATATCTCTACGTGTGTTCTTGCTAAAAGATTTCTTTAATGAAGTTCTTTGGAATTGGTAATGATTTGCTATATACAATACTGTACTGAAGATAGTAGGGAATGGTTTTATTGCGTGATAACCCCAAAAATTATTTTTACTTCTTTTACCTCCTCTGATATTTATGCTGTAAGTTATCTTTTTTTTTCTGTGCAATATCTGAGTACTTAAGCCTTGCGTCTACCTCCCCCGAATGACAAACTCCCCTACACTGGAGACCAAAACTCCCTTATGGCAAATTCAGATGGTAGTTATTACTGGAAATTGTTCGGCATGGTGCCAAGTGAATTGTGGCTGAAGGAAACTCTTTTGGCAGTTCGTTTGCCCTTAGGTTGCAGAGTTAGTGGTTCAAAATATTCGTGGGGTAAATTGTTATTGAAGTCTGGTCCCTGGTATTTTTGTTTTTAGCAAGCCATGGGATGCTCTCTATCACTTAACCTAAACCCATGTCCAATGGTCGATTTTTGATGATTAGTGTAATGGTTGGCCTGCAACAGTACGGGAGTGGGAAATTCTGAAGAGTCTTAGTTGCTGTTAGCAGGTTCTGGGGCAGTAATTCCTGGTTTCTACGCTGCCCCGAGTTGATAATACAGCCTTGCGATTTGCTTATTAATTTGTGTAGTGTATCTTTACCTCGCCTTCGGGGACTGAGGGTTCATTGCCGAACCGCAGGTCAGTCCTTTAACTGCTGGTCGCTTAACGGACTGAACAACCCTGCCCGAATCAGCACCTTAATATCTCACGTGTTATTACGCCTTCTTGAACCCTATCAGAATGCACTCTGCCATAAATGCGCATCCTGCCCTAAATGAAATTTCCGTTAGTTATTATCGCCCGCCATTTGCTCAAGTTCCAGTATGGTATGTTCTACTTCACCTTAATGAAGATTGATCTTACCAAGCGTAAGTCTTTAGTGGAGATTTATTTCCATCGTGGTAGCTTGCTTCACGTTAACATGCGTTTATTCAAGGTGTACGTCTTTAGCGTTGATTAAACAAATTTTTAAACCTAGCATTTAAGATGAAGGAAGTTCTTTAACCAAGAAGAACGGGATTCGATTCATGGGAAATTCGAAATCAGAATGCAGAACTATTTGCCCCCAGTTTAGACTTGACGTCCACCGTCAATCTCCCTTCCTGTCATTCTGGTTGAAACCAATAGCTGTCTTTACGTGGCTGGAATGGCGGTTTCAATAAATGAAATTGGGTACTGGGTAAGGGTCCAGATGTGATTCGGGTTGAATCGTGTGCACCGTCCTGGGCACCACCCTGCTTCCGAAAGCCCTCAACGTCCACCGACGAATTCCCATGCCTCTCTTACCTCTCCCCTGACAGCGCGCCCTAGCACCTGCGCCCTCCTCGCTGCATCTCGAGTCAGGGTCGGCGCGATCTTCCCGAGGGTGGCGTGCACCACAGCCACGTGCTTAACCCTAACGGATCCGTCATGGAGCGCCACCTGATTTTATGATTGGCGTTCAGAGAGACGGGTGGGAAACCTCGCGCATGGTGTAAGATCCATTACAACAGAACTAGAACAGGAGCATTTCCATTACCATAGGAATTGCCCTATGATTATCATCCTGGTTTTATTCCCTTGCGCTCATCACCGCCATTTGCTTATCATGGTTGTAATAAGATCGTATTAAAATCTCATGGTACGCTTGGGTAAGTAGGTAATGTCAGTTATTTAAATATCAAACCTGTTACATTGCAATGTCAATATTAGTTAGTATAAGGAGCAACGCCAATGATTATGCCGTAACTGTAAGGTGAATAATTGTGTGAAATGCAATGTTGTTTTGGATTAAATTGAAACATTAATGAAGGTGTTAAATTGCAGTATTATTGTATTGGAATATTAATGTAGTCTTATCGCATTGTGAATGTTGACGTAGTATATGGCCATGCCCAGGCCCAAATGTTACCGGTTTATATATACATTTCCAAGACTAGTTCGGACAGGGGTTGGACTGGTTAGTTGCTGTATAAAGCCTTGTCAGTCTAAAAGTGGCTGCCCTTGTGTCTAATATACTTGGTTAGATAGCAGTGAATTAGTTGACCGCATTTAATACGATTATTAGATTATAATTAAAAAAGGGGGGGACTTGTGAATACTAATAAACAATCATGAACTTGTGACGTTGAATTAATTCAACCTTAATAAACGATCAAACAACAAGTGTCCGAAATTTATCGATATTTTTAACAGGGTCAAGTTAATATTGTTAAGGTTACATATGGACTGATTTTATTTATTGTTGTTTTTAAATTGGGGCAGTTTTAAAACCATGTTACCTTTATATAAAGTCCTTTTAAATATGGACTGATGATATATAAATATGAGGTGGTTTTATTTATTGTTGTTTTTTTTAAATTTGGGGCAGTTTTAAATATTGTTACTTCTATATAAAGTCCCTTTTAAATATTGATATTTTTAATAGGGTCCATTGACATTGTTATTGTTATGTAATGTCATTGTATTATGATGTCAAATTGTTATTTTAAACACGATGTTATTATCAACATGATGTTTTTATATATATTTAAAGTAGGGTAAGGGGGTTGACATTTTGGTAAAAATATTACTAACATTTTATTGTTATGAGCAATGTAATTTGATACGGTACTCAACAATGTATGATGACTGAATTCTATAAGGTTATGGTAAGATAAATGAATGTTGGATTAATTTATGGTAAGTTAGGTAATTTTATTGATACTACAAAATAAGAATATGGTGATAGTGTTGGTGACATGATAATAATGTTAGTGTTAATTTCAATGCAGGATTGTGATCTAAATTATGAGGGCTTGGTTATTATGGATGTTATTCTTTAATAATATTATAATCCATAATATTGTAATAGTTAAGCATATTACCCTTGTATCGAGCAATTACTTATACTTTAAGACTTTACTAATGCGGTAATCTAGTGGCGAGATGGAGGAATTTAGAAGTAGAGGGCAGATTGAGAGTTATTTTATGATAGCCATAAAGGAAGAAACCCTTTACTTATGTAGTTAGTATTCAATTTTAGCAAGCTATTTAATTCAGTTAATATTTAATTAAGGTTTTTACAAGGCAATGGAAGCTGATATAATGGAAGGGAATGGAATGAATTGATTGTGAATGTTAATATAGGGTACTGAGATGTAATGGGAGGTCATTATGAGGTAAGTTCATTATTATTGCGATGTCGCGCAAGATCTTATGTTAATACTAATATTCAAGGGGATGTATAGGATCATGTGGTCATCATTATGGTATTGATATCATAGATTGGGTATGTGTTATGCTTTAAATAAATGATTGATTGATCAAATAGCGCCTCTGGAATAAAAGGATTCGTGCCTCGAGTTGGTTTAACTTCATTTGGATTGAAGAAATGTTGAACGTTAGATATTTGGTTGCGCACCATGCACAATGTTGGATTTGATTCTAACTCTCACCCGAACTTGAAGGGTTATGATACTGTATTGTGGGATGTTCGCCTGGGGTTGGTCCGTTGATGGTCCTTAGCTTAGTGAGATCTACTACCCTGGATTCTTTCCTTTGTGTTCATACTGTGCCTACCCCTCTGGGTCGTTTGGTGCGCCCTATGCCCTTGGCCGTTAATATTGCAGTACTTGTTGTGCGCCCTTGTATTCTTGTGGTAATATTTGTGTTGGCGTTTGTTAGAGGTCGGGTGGCGACGTAGAGTCAAGGGTGTCTGTGACTCCTACACTTGCACACACACTTTTAAAACAAAATTTTTTTTTTGCACCGGTTGTCCGAGTTGTTGTCTTAACAAGGAGGGTCTTTAGACCTATAAGTATTATATATGCACAACACTAACATTTAGTGTAGATCGGATGGGCATCATGGCTTTAAGTGAATGTTCAATGCCAAAAACCAAGAAATTAGACCCCAAAAATTGATGCTTAATTGTAGTAACATAATTGCATGGCCTCCCCAATATACACTTATTTTTTTGAAAAGTGATTTTCAAACCAAACCCATACATTGATTCCATCCAAAATCCAAAATTAGTACATTTAGACTGCAAATCAACAAGTGTAAGGTAAAATATAGATTATTTCAATTTTTGATAAATTTGGGTAGCAAGACACTCTTGATTAAAAAAATTTACAAGATATTTCAATCCTTATTGCTTTCCTCTAATGCTAAATTGTTTTCATAACAATAATTGTTTAATTGTATAAGCAGAAAATAATCAACAAATTATTATTCTCATTTACAAGAATGAATAACAATCATACATTCACACACAACACATAACCCATATAATGCAACATAAATTCCATTGACATTGTTATTGTCAACTTATTTAAGTACATATCATAGTCCTAGTCTACAATAGTCTACTGAATTAAGTGGTATGTAATTTTTATATAATTTTATCAAATCATTATTTAATTGTACAAGCAAAAAAAATCAACACAGTTATTCTCATTTACAAGAATGAACAACAAACATGTAATATACTTCATGAATTCAGCACAAAACAACACAACCATTAAAATGCAACAAAAATTTCATTGACATTAGTATTGTCACCTTCTATCATAATAGTCTAGAATAGCCTATTAAATTACCTTCTATGTAGTTTTATCAAGTAACTAATTACCACATAATTCTGGCTGATTAGCCACACATCGCCTACAATATATAATAGAACATAAATTAAAAACCACCAGTGGAACTTCTGTCTATTGATATGTAGAAAAACTGAAAAAAATAAAAACCACCAGGTAGAACTTTTGTCTATTGATTAGTAGAAAAAACAAAACCAATATAATGTGTATTAAATATACCTAGCCACAATTTCTTCGTCACTTAAATAATTCTCAAAAACCTTGACTACTTTTTCAGAGACATATGTGTTTTCATGATACTTCAATTCTTTAATCGTATACCAGCCATCAACATCATCAATTAGTCCCACATATACATTAGCATTTGTATTTTTGAGACCTCCAGTTTCTTCAGCCTTACCAATTTTCAATATATTTTCTAGACCTTCAAGGAAGACTGTTATAATCATTGTATCCCGGCATACTAGAAGATCACAAAGTGGCTTTAAGCAACCTTGAACGGCAAGGTATCTATAAATGAAAAAAAAATCATGTTATCCACCTAGCATCATCAAGAAAAGGATACATAAAATTATACATGCAAATAAAGAAAAGTTTTATACTTTATCTGTTAGCCAATTCCATTAGAAGTTGCATTTGACATTACCCACGCAACCTCTTTCTTTATATCGAATTCAAAATTTGGTAGCATGATTAGAAGTTGACGAAATATGTTGGCATTTATTACAGTCTGCAATGTAAATGTAAATGGAGTGAATTAAACCTAAAGTTCTGAAATATAAATGGAGTGAATTAAATTTAAATGCTCAAGTTATATTACAGGCAACAAGTTATACAGCTTGAGTGGACCTAATGGTTAAGAACATGTGTTTCCTATTAAGAGGTTACAGGTTCAAATCCAAAGGGGGGTAGGGTAGGGTATGTATACGTTCATAGAATTTACCAGTTGGGTCGAGGGGATGGGGTCCCTTGTCCCACAAACAAGGGGGTCTCATACACCAATTTGGTGTGCTGGCTTGATGGTGACCTGGGGGGTCCCTTGTCCCACAAACAAGGGGGTCTCATACAGGTGCTATCCAAAGTTATTTTCACCTGAACTTGTTCTTTGGTCCCTTGAGTAATATTGTTGACTTGGCAGTGACCTTAAAAATAAATTATTATTATTATTATTATTATTAATATCCAAAGTTATTTTCACCTGAACTTGTTATTTGGTCCCTGCAATAATATTGGAGATTGTCCAACATGCTTCTTTCATGATGAGTTCTGTTATTTGTTCGTTTTGGAGAAGACGTAAAATGCCAGAAAAAACCTGATTGTCAATAACCACCTACACATTACAAAATACAAAAAAAAAAAATTAAACACTAAATCAGAGCTAAATATGTAAAACATAATAATAACATGTATCATGTAATGTTTTTTTAAGACATGTATCATGAAAAATGTGTGCAATAAGACCTGGGTCTGCACATCATGCCTTTAGCAATATTACCGACTGTTCGCAAAGCAAGAAGAACAACAGATGGTGAAGGATGCCTAGTATCCATTAATATCCGTTAATACAGAATAAGTTTATATAAAAAAATCATAATTACATATACAAATAATACAAATTGATATTTACCAATACAAATAATACAAATTCATATTGAGAATAAAATTTCTTAAATCATATTCATATAAAAATATATATTCACATCATCGCCTTTAGCAAAGTTTATATAAAAAAATCATAATTACATATACAAATAATACAAATTGATATTTCCCAATACAAATAATACAAATTCATATTGACAATAAAATTTCTTAAATCATATTCATATAAAAATATATATTCACATCATCGCCTTTAGCAATATTACCGACTGTTCACAAAGAAAGAAGAACAACAGATGGTGAAGGATGCCTAGTATCCATTAATATCCGTTAATACAGAATAAGTTTATATAAAAAAATCATAATTACATATAAAAATAATACAAATTGATATTTACCAATACAAATAATACAAATTCATATTGACAATAAAATTTCTTGAATCATATTCATATAAAAATATATATATATTCATAGGATACTCACCACAATAGTTCCACCAACTTTGGGAAAATACCAACGTCAATTAATGCTTGAATTTTCAAATTGGAACCAACAAAAAGATATGATAGAGCCCAGCATGCATTTACCAATACGTTATCATCTTGCATATGGATAAGCTAACACAATACAGGCAACGCACATTTCATCTGAAAAGCAAAACCAAAAGTCTATGAAAAGAAAAATCTTCATGGTAATGATATCTCCATCTTTCCCCACATGCTAATGAATTCTGATATCCCTATCTTAAGCCCTATCTTAAGCTGTATAAGATGAATACAGAAGCAACAGAGTACAGGACAGACACACATTCCCAACACTGCAAAACCTACTAGAAAATTCCAAACTTCATTAACACATCTATTAAGCATTCCTGAAAGTTCAAACTAAAAAAAGCCAGATAATGGATTCTTCTTACCTGATCGAATTGAGGTTGAGGTTTACCGAGGCAAAAATTTGGCAGAGCCCATGTAGCATTTCTTATCAATGAAATATTTACAGTCTCATTAAATTGGGCAAGCAGCTGCGGGAATGCTCCATGACTTAGTGCAAGATCCCTATATGATGAAGAGTCTTCAGCAATATTTCCCAAAGCTCAAACGGCCTTATACGAAGACCAGTTGAAAGTCAATGTTGGGGAGGAGTAGTTTTTTTATTAAAATCCAGAAGTAGAGAAGATATAAAGATAGTTGACATGGAAAAAATTAGTTTGATGTATATTATGAGATAAAGGTCAAAAATAGTGCAACCTGTTCTCGAATTTCATCGTTCACAGAGTTAAAAAGCTCCACAAATCTAGGCAGTGCCCCGCACTCAATCACAAATTTTGTATGATCAGAGGTTCCCGCGACTATTTTCGACAAAGACCAAGCTGCTTCCAACTGCAGTATAAAGTATCATAACAACTTATCAACCATTAAAACTGTAATTTGTCACGAGGAGGATAGCTGGCAAATTTTAAAATAGTGAAAAAATATTGAATTTTCTTCATCCTATTTTCAAAATAAAAAATGATAGCTGTGAAATTTTAAAATAGTAAAAAATTATTGAATTTTCTCCATCCTATTTTCGAAATAAAAAATATCTAAATGTAAGAAGACCAAAACAATTTCTATGTACATTTCATCTTCATCCTCTGTCTAAATGTAATGAGATGAAACACTATAACAGCCTCATTGTCTTTGTACATTCCATTCCCTCTCTATTATCATATTCCATCCCCTTTCTATTATCATAATGAAATAAAAGTTAATTTTTTTAGTGAGAAAATTTATCATAATTTAGAGTATTAAATTAGTAGTGGAGACAAGACATCTATTGTTGATTTCCAATGTAGGTTGACTCATCACTATTATTGAAGAAAAACCACCCAACCTAAAATAACAAGTTGATGGTCCGTAAGAGATAAGGAAGCAGACTCTCACTGAAGTAAGAGATAAGGAAGCAGACTCTCACTGAAATGTCGTTAACCTATTTCTTTAGGTCCGAAGAAAACCAACTCTTAACCAAGCAAAAGCAATCAATATTTATACAACAATTGCATCTTACCTTGAGCTGAGGCTTATCGTGCATTCTCAGAATATCCACCAGACGAGAAACTGCACCAGACTGGATGACTTCATTGCTCGATTCAAATAAAGTTACTAGTAAGTTGGTTTTTACATCAAAGGTTCTTATGGGTTTGAAAAAAAACACACACTGACCTCTAGATAACATTTTTCGTATGTAAATAGCAGCAGCCACTTTTGCATTAATATTATCTTCACAAGCAAGCGCAGAAACTGCCGCTGTCAAATTCTGCAAGTGAACCAACAAAATCTAAACACCATTTGTAACACTAATCGAGATAATTGCAAGGTTGCATTCGGGTGCATATCAAAGAATTTATAATTTAAATTATTTAAAAAGCATTAACGTAGAAACAATAATACTATTTTTATATGAAAATAAACACTTAAATTACACTAAAAACAAATAATACGTTGAAACATTGCTTCACCGCATCAGCTTTGGAATTGTGTCCAAGATACATTCTCAGTATTCGCGCAGTAATTGGTCGAGGAGAGGGAAGGAGTTCGAGTCACAGTGACCACCAGAAACCTTTGCCAGGTTACTTAGTTCAAAACAATTCAACACCTTTTGCTCTCAGCGAATATTACAAAACTTTTCCTATCTACTTTGCAGAGATGTCTCCAGTCACAATGACTCCACAGGCCTTTACCAGGTTACTCGCTTCAACTCTTTTTGCTCTCCGCTAATATTACACAAACTTTTTCTACCTGCCTTGCCCAGATGCAAAGCACACCAATACAAATTGTGAAGAGCGCAAATCCCTGACGGTTGACAGTTATTTCCCTCACTGTAGCCGATCTGCCTTATGCCTTCGCTTCCCTTCTTAATTCGAATTTGTACTATAACCACTCTTATATATTTATATATAGTAGGTGCGTTCTTAAGAGATCCCAAACCTAGTTAATATCCACCAACTCTAGTTAATTTTGGGGGACGCCCTAATGACCTGGTCAATTTGTTCCCTTAAAAAAAAAATATTTTTTAATATAAACTTTATTTGTTCCCGCAAATCTCTGACTATTGACAGCTATTTCCCTCACTGTAGCCCATCTGCCTTATGCCTTCCCTTCCCTTATTAATTCAAATTTGTACTATAATCACTATTATATATTTATATATAGTAGGTGCATCCTTAAGAGATCCCAAACCTAGTTAATTTCCACCAACTCTAGTTAATTTGGGGGGACTCCCTAATGAGCTGGTCAATTTGTTCCCATAAAAAAATATATTCTCTAATATAAACTTAATTTGGTCCATTGAAAAAATATATTCTCTAATATAAACTTAATTTGGTACATTGAAAAAATATATTTTTTTGATATAAATTTCATAATGCATGTAATTTAAAAAATAAAATAATAAGATTTTTAAATTATATTAAGAATGGAGTTTGATTTTAAACATGTAAAAATGGTTGGAATGTAATGTATTTAGGGATGATAATATGAGAGACACATAGAGTTACCCAATGAGATAATAAATATAATATGGCTATAATTATGGAATATACCGGATTCTTAGGTGATGGATAATAAATAGGCTCACTAGATAGTTAAGAGTAAATAGTATAATAATAAGGGGTGATTGTCATAGACTATTTACTCTTTAATTTCCTTATCTCCTGCTTTATTACCTTATCCTTAATTTAATGCTTCATTCTCCCCTTAAAATATTTAATAAAATAAATCAAAATTATTAACCCCTTTAATTCATTACTCAAATAATTAATGAGTCAATTAATTAATTAATTAATCATTGATGGATATGAACAAGTAATTAGTAAATAAATAAATAATTAATATTATTAAGAAATAATTATTGTTTAACTAAACACATTAGGACATTCAGATTATCAAATTCATTATAATTAATAATCTCTATCCATCCATTTAACGAGGGTTGTTACATACACCCACCCTTCAGGAAACTTCATCCCGAAGTTAAGGTATCTCATGGTACAAAGGAAAAGAAATGTGGTTCACACATTCATAACAATTAACCAACACTATTAGTAAGTAAGTCAAGAAAACTCATACACACTAGTGTATGTGTACAAGAAATGCATGTGTAGCTAGTACATACAAGTCTTGTGCATGTACTAATAATCAATAACTATCACCCTTCAGTAATTTATAACTAAGAATTTATTCACACCATGAAAATAACTCAACAAAATCATAATTAAAATACCTCCTTCTAATGTTAATTCTCGCTACTCTTATTGTCCTTTCCCTACTTCCTTTACCAACACGATGCGCTAACCCAACTCTTCCCATACCAACTAACCTCCCAGCCAGCTAGGAGCAGCCTGTCCAGCTCCCTAGCTATAGGATACTGAAAGGAATATTAGCCCCCGTGCCCAAAACCTCCAGCGACCCTGTGCCCCTTGCGATGGTTCACCAGAATTGTAGAACCCAACAACAGAACTAGAAATTCCAAAAAACAACCAGAACTACAGTCTCCCCTCTTCCCTAATTCCTCCTTCTCCCTATTCTCATGATGCCCTCCCATAGGACTCTTCTCCCATCATATCTTCCCCTTCACCGACTCTCCTCCCCCTCATTAATTTTCTTATCTCCTCCTTTATTACCTTATCCCCCTTCTTTAATTTCCTTATCTCTTTCTTTATTACCTTGGCCCCCTTCTATAATTTTCTTATCTCCTTCTTTATTACCTTATCCTTAATTTAATGCTTCAATCCCCCGTGCATATGTAAAGTATTTAATAAAAGAAATTAAAATTATTAACCCCTTTAATTCATTACTCAAATAATTAATGAGTCAATTAGTTAATTAATTAATCATTGATGGATATGAACAAGTAATTAGTAAATAAATAATTAATTAATATTATTAATAAATAATTATTGTTTAACTAAACATATTAGGATAGTCACATTATGAAATTAATTACAATTAATAATCTCTATGCATTTATTTAACCAAGGTTGTTACATACACCCACCCTTTAGGAAACTTTGTCCTGAAGTTAAGGTATCTCATGGTACAAACGAAAAGAAACATGGTTCACACATTCATAACAATTAACCAACACTATTAGAAAGTAAGTCAAGAAAACTCATACACACTAGTGTATATGTACAAGAAATGCATGTGTATTTAGTACATACAAGTCTTGTGCATGTACTAATAATCAATAACTATCACCCTTTAGTAATTTATGTATGCATCCAATCCAATCAACAAGACTAGTCTTTTATAAAAGACAATAAACCAATCAAATGTTTGTGAAATCTTTTAATTACAATTATCCTAGTTCAAGAATTTTATTTAGACAACTCTGGTTTAGTTACGTAATTATGAATATTCATATATACAAATTCTCTTTTAGAAGGGAAAACATTAAATTCCACCATCACACAAATCTCCATACTTTCTCAACTATTTCTACTCATCATTCCTCCCTAACTTACTTACATCTCCATTCCTATCCTTCATTTGCTATACTATCCTGGAGCGTCAACTATATTGACCTAACTCAAAATAGAACCCGTAAGCAGAAGTGTCACTATATCAACCAAGGTTCCCGAGGAAGCAACTGACAGTCATCATCACACATCTTGGGGAGCGTGAGATAACACCATCCTCCCATGACTTCAGGTTTCAGAGGATACATGGTGAGAAATGTTTCCACCCCTCCTAATCATAACCAGGGTCCACACCCTACAATGGAATATACAGTGGCATTGTGTTGCTAGGAGTTTTGTCATCGTTTATTCGGTTTTGGGCAATCTCATCACCTGAATTGTTGCACTAGCCCACATATCATAGCAATGCATCCAAACCAATATAATTTCACATACAAATATTTGTACCATAATGTTTCTCCGATAGTGGTCATGACATTCACTTTCATCATTATCATCCCTTGGCTATCTCATAGCCCATGACCTGCAGATTAGTCTGTAACAAAAACTCATACATTTCTATGTATTATCATCATGTAATTGCATATAATCATTATTTCAATTCAGTATCCATGTACCAAGAACTTAACATCAAAGTTTTCAAGTTAGAAATAGATCTCATAATATCCCATAATTCAATTTCAACACCCCTTCATAAAATTTTCATTTATCAAATAGATTGCATCATATCCAACACCATTCTACTAGCATTTAAACCTTCATAGGATTCACATTCACACAATATGTCACATCATATCCATCATCATCAATAACACTCAAAGATTCATAAATTTACATTCACATAGTAGATCACATTATATCCATCATCATCAATATCATTTGAACATTCATAAAATTTACATTCTCACAATATATTGCATTATAACCATTATTATTCAAATACATATAACATTCATAAAGGTTCATACGTCTTAAAATTTTAAGTGTATCATTCAATAGTTTCATTGAAAAAATAGAAAATAAAATTATGGAGGCCTTAGGTAATCATAGATGTCTAAGTCAAAAGGTGGTGTTACATACATCCCACCTCCGAGAAACATATTCTCGAGGTGGTCAAAAAAAGTGAGGGATAGTCTCGTCATAGTGTCTCGGTGTCTTCCCAAGTAGCAGATCCTGGACTATACTTGTCCCATTGGACCTTAACTTGGTCTACCAAATGGTTCCTGAGCTATCGAACTCTATGGTCCAATATGCGTAATGGTTCTACCGTGAGAGTTCCCACATCCGATAACTGCAATTCCTTCCAATTTAGTTTATGTGATTCATCAGCAACATCATGAAGTAAAATAGATACATGAAATACATTATGAGGTTTATGCAAGTGGGGTGTTAGTACAAGACGATAGGCAACGGGTCCAATTTTCTCTTGGATTCTGAACACACCTATAAATCGAGGTGACAACTTTGTCCTCTTCCTGAACCGTATGGTACTCTTATTAGGCCTAATACAAATGAAAAACTCGTCTCCCACTTCATAACTTCGGTCGGTCATGTGTGCATCTGCATAAATTTTATTCCTATCCCGTGATTCCTTTAATCTATGCCTAATCTGAATCACCTGTTTCTCCATCTCTTGAATCAATTCTAGCCCAACTATTACTCAGTTTTCTAGTCTATCCAAACTCAATGGCGTTCTGCATGGCCTTCCATACAGAGCTTCATAGGGTGGCATTCTAATGGAGCTATGAAAACTTTTATTGTAGGAAAACTCTACAAAAGGTAAGAACTTCTCCCACTCGGTTTGATTATCCATGACATACATCCTGAGCATGTCTTCCATGACTTGATTTACTCTCTCAGTTTTCCCATCTGTTTCAGGATGATAATCTATGCTTGAGTTCAACTGAGTCCCCAACGCTGACTCCAAACTTGTCCAAAACCTAGAAGTGAATCCAGAGTCCCGATCTGAAATAATCTTTTTAGGTATCGTGTGAAAACGAATAACCTCGCTTACAAACACACGTGCCACATCAGTGATATCATAACTATCTCTAACAAGAATAAAATGAGCACTCTTGTTTAACTTATCCACTATCACAAGAATGGAATTGTGTCTATGAGATGTGAGAGAAAACCCCACAACAAAATTCATAGATATGACTTCCCACTTGGACATAGGAACAACATGTGGTTGTAGGAGCCCTGCCGAGTGATCGTGATCGGCTTTCACTTGTTGACACTCTAGGCATTTGGTGATGAAATGGACTATATTGTGCTTCATGCCTACCCAGAAGAAGAGCTTCCTCATGTTTGCATACATATTCTTCACACCTAGATGCGCACAATAAAGCGCTCTATGGGCTTCCTTTAGTATGATGCTTTGAATATTCCCATTTTCCGGGATGCAAATCCTTCTTCGATATCTCAAAAGTCTGTCTACTTCCAGACTATATCCTTCATACTTTGGATCTAACTGCCACTCACTCTAGAGGTTTGAAGTAACCTATAAATACCAACTGTCTCCTTGGAGTTGCGTCAACACATGTTCCCTCAGATTGACGTTTAAGGGTATCAAGGACAAGACACGTGGTCTCCTACTCAAGGCATCTGCGACCACATTTTCCTTCCCCTTGATGTACAAAACACCAAAATCGTACTCACTCATAAAATCACTCCATTGCCTTTTCCTCGCTTTCAGATCTCTTTGAGTGAAGAGATGTTTAAAACTTTGATGGTCCGTTTTAAGCTCAAAGTTTCACCCCACAAGATAATGCCTCCAAAGTTTTAGAGATAGCATTACAACTGCCAACTCTAAATCATGAGTCACATATAACTCTTCATGTTTCTTCAACTTCCTTGACACATAAGCTAACACTCCTCCATCCTACATTAGCATCGCCCCCAAACCTTTCTTTGAGGTATCCGTGCAGACTGTGAAGTCCTTTTCCATGTCCGACACTCGTAGAATTGACACACTAGTTAGTAACCTCTTAAGCTCAATGAATGCACAATCACATTCTTCTGTACATTCATAGCTGACCCCCTTAGGCTACTATATAAACCTCCATCAAAAACATAGAAATTTCCACAAAAAAACTCACATGAAGGAAACAAAAAAATACATTGATGTACTAGGGCTAGACATGGGAAAAGTGACCTCTCAAAGGGGCCAACATTGAAATTTTTTCAAATTTTTGGTGTATGCACTTAAATTTGACATGGATAGATTGTTCACATGAATTGATGATATGGGAGGGTTTCTAGAATAAAATATCACTCACACACCCACTTTATATATCGGATCTCGTCCTTTCTTCCTTTGAACTTTCTCAAATTAATGTCATGCATGGAACTCCCAACATACCCATTGTCATGGTCGTTCTCTTTATATTCACTGTGCTCTTTATATTCATCGTCGTGTGCATGCAATATTTTACAATGGCCTTCTTCTTTTGATTAATATGAGGGTCGAAAACATTGTTACACTTCCATGAATTATTAACATAATGTTCTAACTTAGCCTTTTGAAAGGCATCTTCAAGAGTGTAGATTTAAAACATCTCAAAATCTTTCTAAAATGCAAAAATTAACCTGACATCAAACTATTTTTTATCACTTTGAATTAAATAGTATAGTTTTTGAACTCTTACATACAAACATTTAACTTTGTTTATATTTTTTCCATGGGTGCCACCAATATTGTTGTTCTTTCCAATAGTTACATTATACATGCTTTCAATAATTGTGTAAAAAGTGGTGCATTGAGTATTGATCGATAAAGTGTGGTTGGATCACCCCAATAACACACTCTATGAATAGATTCTTTATAGGGGACCAAAATGACAACCTTAGAAGGAGAGAATATATTACAACACTCGCATGTGGAGTTTCTTTATGACAAACAATCTTGGGAAGGGAGGACCTTGCTTGAGGAGAAACAATCTTCGGAAGGGAGGACTTTGCTTGAGGACAAGCAATCTTCGGAAGGGAGGAATGTAATGTCCCCTTCCAATTTATCATGAAAGAGGATGCATCAATAACCTATATGAATATTGTAGGCTATAG
Source organism: Picea mariana (assembly GCA_032191745.1). Lineage (NCBI taxonomy): Eukaryota > Viridiplantae > Streptophyta > Pinopsida > Pinales > Pinaceae > Picea > Picea mariana. Next base: position 1,581 of record JASDQU010586240.1, on the reverse strand, counting down.
TCATCAAGAAAAAGGGGAGTAAAGGAGGTTTATTTGGTGCCACTAGGTGAAAATAATCACAAATCCTAAAATTGACATTAAATAAAATAAATAATTATATGTGGTTTGAGAATGGGTTGTCCTGCAAGGCCCTACTAGATACCTCAAAGTCGTCCCGCACGGAGCTATATTAGGTTTGTGAGAGGTTTAGGAGAGGCCTGCTTGTAGAGAAAAGATTACTAGAGTTGAGCAATGTAGAGCTTGGAGAGTCTTGGAACATTGGACATCATAGATTGGCATCATTCAATGTTTTCTTGGATTGTTTCGGTAGTAGATTGTGCATCTTATGTGGTTGGGAGTATTTTGGAAATGCTATTACACCCATTATATATAATTGTACTGATTTTTGGAGTTTCCATCCATAATAATATTCCATGATTATCTACTCTATTTTTTTTGTAATAGATGCATGCTATATGTTGGACAATATTCCTAATTGAGCAAACTATTTGTAGAAAGTTAAAAACTCATTCACATAATAAGAAATAACAATTTTGGGGAAGAAAACATAATAATCCCACCTAACCTAGTTGGGGAAATTAAAAACATATATATTTTACCATAGAAAATATATTTGATTGTAAACACATATACATAAGACATGAAAAAATATAGAATAGAAAGAAAAACTATCATTGGACTACTATTGTTGTAATTCATATTTATGATGCCTATGGACTACTACTATTGGTCACAAAAACTATAGGGATACTTTTCCACTATTTGGTCACATTTATGGTTTCATATAAGGGTCAGACGAACCAACTATGAGTTGAAAGGGGGGGAGATATGAAATTCATCGTTAGATAATTGGAAGGAAAAAATGAACCAATCAAGTTTTCTTGCTAATTGGAAGGAAAAAATGAACCAATCAAGGTCAACTCTATAGCCTACTTTAAGGTCATTAAAACTGCCTCAAACAACAATGTATGACTTATGAAAAGAGGACACGACTACAACAATATATTCATTTTGATTTATTCCTTTGTTGAACAACAAATCTCTCTTTCTCCACTTCAATCACTCAAACACACTCCAACAATACATTCTATAGATAGATTTGAGTGTGTATGGATAGATCTGAATATGTATGGATTGTGCGTGAATAAAAGACAACTACAAGGGTGGCATGGTATATACTCTTTTTCACTTTTGGATGCACTATTCCTTCCTTGATCTCTCTTACACTCTTCTCATGTGTATGAAATCTTTCATCTCTTGTCCTATTTATTCTTTTAGAGAGGATAACCAATCTCCTCAATCCTAATCATGATATATATGGATAAGTATAAATCCTAATTTAAATCACTAATGTTTCAAAACTTCTAGAACATTTCATTTAGATTCCTAAGCCTAGTTGACTTCAAAATATAATACTTTCAATTTGTTTTCAATTGAAATTACAAGGAAATAAGCTCTTGTTGGAGCTACATTTCTCAACATAAAGGGAACTATTGACCTACACTTTCTAGTTAACAATTTTTTTAGTGTTTTTCTTAATATTGATGGGTCATCTAGGTTAGGTCATTCTTTGAGTATTGC
>JASDQU010586239.1:2255-45467 GCA_032191745.1 Picea mariana | reverse complement strand
TTATTATTTTAAAAAGGCCTTCAGAGACTCATTGTAACCTTCTCCTTGTGAATGCGCGCTGCCGTCACATCTCTTCTCAGAGATGAGCCGCCACCATTCCAGCAAGCTTGTTTCCGCTGCATTTTACAGTTTCAACTTATTTTGTTATTGAATAGAAAACCAATTTTACTATATCTCTTTTATTTTTTGTTAAACACCTGTTTAAAATCTGTATTCATTTTGTTCTGCTCATAAAATCCGGATCAGACATTTATCTCATTGGGAATGGAAGACCAACGACTGGGATTAGACTAGATTCGGGTGAGCACTTCCCAGATTGCAGAGGTTGGACCTTGCAGTCACTGTGAACCATCGATCTATGAATGGAGATCGATGGTGGGGAATCATTGCGGAGTGTGAAGGTGAAATTAGCGGACGTGCTATTTTGCGGCCCACAATTCACCAACTTCATTGATCTTGTCGGGCTAGAAGATCAACGACTCCGGTTAGACCGAGTTGGGCAAGTACTTTCACATTGCAGAGGTTGATCTTTCTAATAAAGAGTTCTCATATTGGAGCCCCATAATCACTATGAACAGTTGATCATGGAACACATCGATATTGTCCGGATCATGACTGTCACACCTAGAAAATTTGTTAAGTGGATAGTCGTGAGTTCCTTTGGAAATACATGGAGTAACAGAGTCATTTTGTACCATCAACCTGAGAGAAAGGACATGTGTCGATAGATCATCGACTTTGGGTGTAATCACTCTGGGAGAGAGCAAGTGTGGATATGTTGAACCTCCCGAAGCCCAAAGAGTCGAAGTGATTTGTAGTCATCGATCTGTGCGAGACACGTGTCGATAGATCGTCGAATTCGGGTGAAATAACTCTGGGAGAAAAGGGGATATGTTGAACAAGAACTCCAAAATTACAGAGAGTTGGAGTTCATCTGAGCCATCTATCAGTTGAGGATAGGTGTTAGTAGATCTTCCATTTTGGGAGATAGCCACTTTAGAGGAAAGTGGGGTCATGCGAGTAAGGACTCCTGAATGTCGAAGTCCCGAAGTAGATCATAGTCATCGATCGGGACTGACACGGGGCACTCGATCTATAAATCTGGGTATGGAGTACTTCGGAGGAGAAAGGGTTATGGAGTATTCAAAACTCTTGAAGCTCAAATAGCCGAAGTGATTTGTAGTCTTCGATTCATGGGAGACACACGTCGAGAGATTGTTAACTTCGGGTGCAATCATTTTGGGAGAAAGCGAGTGTGGAGAGGTAGAAACTCCTGAACACTGAAGTACCAAAGTAAACCATGACCATTTATCGGGAATGATGCATGGTGCATGATCCTTGACTCCGGAAGAAAGTACTCTGGGAGAATGGATTGTTGGAACTTTCGAATCACTCGAATGTCGAAGTCCTGAAGTAAACTGACACCATTGATCTGGAAGGACGCGTGGTGCATGATCCTTGACTCCAAAAGAAAATGCTTCAAGAGAAAAAGGTTGCAAAAATTTTTGAAGCTCCCGAATGTCAAAGTCCCGAAATGAAACTAAGTCATTGATTTACAACGGACGTGTGGCGCTTGATATAGAAATTTGGGTACAAAGTACTTCAGGAGGAAAGGTTGTGTGAGCATCTGGGACTCCCAAACACCGAAGTCCCGAAGTGAATCAGGACCGTTGAAATCCTTGAGGACATGCGGCCTCAAATTGTGAACTTCGGAGGATTGCCATTTTGGGGAAATTTGTGGGGTGGTTGTCTTGGCACCTGTTGTTTTGGCGCCTGGTCACATCTCACGGTCGTATGCAATTATAATGGGAATGGAAGAACCTGAAGGACTTAGAAGAGGATATATTCTAGTTCTAAGTTCAGTTCGGAGCATGGAGGTCGTGGATGGAAAGCCCTGGAAGAGTAGAATGAAGTAGAATCCCTGAATGAGGACATCAATTCTCTTAAGAAGCATGAAATTTTTACACCCCACCATGGGAGTGTTACAAATTGGTACCAAAGCATGGTTACAACACTTTTATTTCTTGTGCTCATGGATGAGTTTCTTAAAAACCATATTTAGAACACTTTTAAGAGTGACACCCTATATTACCCCTTTCTTAAAGAGTCTGGTTAAACTTTTGTTGAGGAAAATAATGAAACTTTCTACTTTGTGTGCATTTAAATAAATTTAAATTATGTATTGTTCATAAACTAATAGACTATTGGCTAACAAAAAGTGTTTTGTCATCACTCAAGCAGTCAGTAAATCACGGGAACACTTCAAGTCTAAAGGATGGTGACATTCTATGAAGCGGGGGATGACTCCCACAATAGAGATGAAGAATCTAATGAAAGGAGGGTGGTGGAAAACCATCTGGATTTGGATAAAACTGTAAGGAGCCTTAGGGATAAATTACAGAGTTGCAAGGCCGACAACACAAAATTGATAAAGGAGCAAGAAAAATAAACATAAATTAACGTAGTCGTGCTACAGATCTTATCCGACATACATAGGCAATTGCAACATGAACCCACAACCAGTCATGTGGACCGACAACATGTGAAGAGAAGTCAAATTCCACCTGAGATCCAAAAACATGGCCCCATAAGTGACCACACTAGGAGAAGTACCTTGAAGAAGGCCCAACCTGGAGACAGGGGACACTCATTAGGAGAGTCCTCTATAAAGTAATCTTGAAACTTCGAGGGATCTTCTAGTAGAAAAACTATCCCACATTATCAATGGGAAGGAAAGAAGAGAAAACATTCCAAAATTCGTGATCCTGAAGAGTTATAGAAGGCCAAACCACCCTCTTTCGATGGAGAGATTAAGAAATGGTAAGAGGTTGAATCTTGGCTTCTTGGTTTAAAGAAGTAATTCAGAGTCCATGACTACTCTGAAAACTTGAAGGCTCAAATAGCCATTTTCAACCTGAATTGAAAGGCTTCCATTTGGTGCGAAGACCTTACGAATTTGAAAGGATTCCATGAGAAGGAATTGTCATGGAAACAGTTCGAGAAATACTTCAGGAAGCAGTATCTATCAAAGAAATACATGGATGGGAAGAATAAGGATTTCTATGAACTCAGGCTGGGGCAACTCACCATAGATGAATATGTCAGTAAATTACTTGAGCTACTAAGGTATGTACCCTACATAAAGGATGAAATGTTAAAAATGCAATTATTTATTAGTGGGTTACCTCAGACCTACAAGGACAGGATTGAGTTCGATGAACCAAAGACCTTAGAAGAAACTATCCGAAAGGAGAGGTATTGTTATGAATAGTTCTAGAGTAAGACAGGACCTCACGGGGACTAAAAGAAGAAGAGTAGTTCGGGATTCAAGAAGAAGGGGTTTAAATACTCAAGATTTAAGAACAATGGGAAGGGTTCTAGGATGAACCTTCCTACTATAAGTGTGTATGAGAAAAATTTCCGCTCTTAGAGTGGAAATAAACCTTTTGAGGCAGTCCCAGGAAAAACTGATAACCCAAAGAAAGAACCCTTAAAATGTTGGGGTTGTAGAGAAGATCATCGGTTGATGGATTGTCCACACAAGCAACAAAATAGTAGGAGATTCTACAATATCCAAGAAGCTACCACTGTCAATGATGATGCTAGGAGCATGCCAGGAATTTATGCAGCCTTGGACAATAATCAAGCTGACCACAAAGCTTCAATGTTGGAGATGGAAGGTATGATCCCCAACCATCTAGTTTCTATTTTAATTAACCCTAGTTCTAATTTGAGTTATGTGGCCCCTCAGACTGTTGATAAGTGTAAACTGCAACCAATTATACATGTTAAGATGCAGTTGGTACAATTAGCCACTGGGACCAAAATAAAAGTAACAGAGGTTATACAAGCTTTCCAATTCATCATGGATGGATTTCCCACCCGAGCGACCCTTAATATACTTCCGTTGGGATATTATGACTTGTTGATTGGTATGGATTGGTTGGATTCTTGTAAAACTAAGTTGGATTCTTACCATGAAACTTTAGACTGTGTAAATGAAGAAGGGAGAAAGATAACCCTCAAAGGGATCCAGAAGCCTGTCTCAGTGAGACAAGTATCATCCTTGCAAATGAAAAAGTATTGTATAAAGGGGTGTCCTTTATATGCAATACAAGTGTTGGAATCTGTTGAGGATGACAAATCAAACTTAGAGGACCACCCCATACTAAGAGAATAAAAATAAATGTTCCCATAAGAGGTATTGGGTCTACCTTCGAGAAGGGACATTGAATTCTCGATAGAACTTGTAGCGTCAACATCTAGAACACCCTATAGGATGAGTATGTCAGAGATAGTTGAGCTCAAGCTACAGCTAAAGGAGATGATGGAAAAAGCCTACATCGGACCCAGTGTATCTCTGTGGGGAGCACCCATCTTGTTTGTGAAAATTAAAGATGGCACGCTCTGACTGTTCATACATTATAGGCAACTCAATAAGACAACCATAAATAACAACTGCCCCTTACCAAGAATCGATGACTTGTTCGACCAATTGGGAGGTGCTTCCTTTTTCTCAAAGATTGAATTAAGGTCTGGATATCGTCAAGGCCGAATTAAGGATGAAGACATCCACAAAACAACCTTCAGGACAAGGTATGGTCACTATGAATTTGTGGTGGTGCCATTTTCTTTAACCAATGCCCCCGCCACTTTTATGTACTTGATGATTAATGTACTCAGCAAATTTTTGGACAAATTTGTATTGGTTTTCATTGATGATATCCTAATCTACTCCAAGAATAGAGAGGAGCATGTAGAACATATTAGGCTCGTACTTCAACTACTAAGAGAGAATCAACTCTATGCTAATTTTAGCAAGTGCGACTTTTTCCAAAAGCAAGTCCATTACTTAGGCCATGTTATTTCTAAAGAAGGGGTGGTAGTAGATCCTGACAAGATCATATATAATATGGAATGGCCTACCCCAAAGGATGTATCTGATATTAGATCCTTCATGGGCTTATCAGGATACTATAGAAGGTTCATAAAAGGGTTTTCCAAGATTGGTTGTCCAATCACTGCCCTTCAAAAAAAGGGGGTTAAATTCAATTGGACATCAAAATGTGAAGAAAGATTTTAGGAACTAAAATACCTCCTGACCCATGCACCTATGCTGAAGATTGCAAACCCTGATAATGATTTCCTCATTTGTACAGATTCCTACAAGGAAGGACTCGGATGAGTCCTTATGCAAGAGGGACATTTAATTTTCTACGTGTTTAGGAAATTGAATGAGCATGAAATCAACTATGTGATTACCCATGACCTAGAGTTGGTTGCCATAGTACATGATTTTAAAATGTGGAGTCGTTACCTCGTGGGTATGATATTTGTGCTTATGACATACCATTGTGGGTTGAGGCACCTGTTTGATCAACCAAAAATCAATGCCAGGAAAGCTAGGTGGATGCCTCTCCTTAGTGAGTTTGATTTTGAAATCAAACACATCAAAGGAAAGCAAAATAGGGTGGTCGATGCCATTAACAAAAGTATCAAAATGATTCACCTGGAAGTGGTAAGCACCTATGAAACAGATGTCATGGAAAGAGTCAGGAATGCACAAGAAACAGATGCATTCTTCAAGACCGTGACCTCATACCTAAGGCAAGAGCCTATAGGGATAAAGTATGAAGTTTATTGGATGCTTGATGAAGGACTACTGACCTACAAAAATAGATTCTATATTCCAAACTGTGATGACTTGAATAGGTTCATAATGTATGAACTACACAAGAGACCATATACTAGTCACCCAGGATAGCAGAAAATGATCACGACCACTAGGAAACAATTCTATTGGACTGGATTGAAGAAAGACATAGTTGACTATCTAGCTAAGTTCCTAGAATGCCATCAAGTTAAGGCAGAACACCGATACCCAGCAGGGTTGTTACAACCCCTACCCATCCCAAAATGGAAATGGGAAACCATCTCCATGGATTTCATCATGGGATTACCAAAATCGACCAAGCAAAATGATGCCATCATGGTCGTGGTGGGAAAACTGCGTAAGTCTGCTCACTTCATTCTTGTCAAGTCAAATTGCAAGGCAGTAGATATTGCCAACATCTTCATGAAGGATATATTTAGACTGCATGGCATGCCTAGGGAAATTTTCTATGACAGAGACACCAAATTTACTTCAAGATTTTGGAAATCCTTAATGGTTGGTTTTGAGACTAAATTGTTGTTTAGCACAACCTATCACCATCAAACTGATGGACAGACAGAGAGAGTAAATTAAATATTAGAATACATGCTAAGGATGCATGTAATGCATCAGCCTAAGAAGTGGGAAGAGTACCTACCATTGGTATAGTTTTCCTACAACAACGATTATCAAGAATCCTTGTATATGAGCCCTTTTGAATCCCTCTATGGTAGACAGTGAAACATCCCAATCAGATGGAGTAGTCCAGTGGACAGAATTACCATCAGACCGGACATAATGAAAGAAATGGAACAACAAGTGATTCAGATAAATAAAAATATGAAGATTTCTCAGGATAAACAGAAACGTTATGCCAACAGAAAGAGAACTCCCAGCAAGTTCAAGACAGAAGATCATGTCTATCTAAGAATTAGGCCCAGGAAGAGTTCCTTGAGAATGGAATCTTGTGAAAATATGGCACCTCAGTATTGTGTACCCTTTGAGGTCTTATATAGAGTGGGACCTGTAGCCTATAGGCTAGCACTCCCTCCCACAGTAAAGGCACATAATGTTTTCCATGTTTAATTATTGAAGAAATATGTACATGATTCTAATCATATAATTGACTGGTCTCTGATCCAAGTGGAGCTAGAGGGAGAATTCCTACTAGAACCCCAATGCATACTAGACATGAATGAAATCTCACTCAGGAACTGAACCATTGCACAAGTCAAGGTGCAGTGGAAACACTTGGCCCGTATGAGGCTACGTGGGAAATGGAGGATGCCATGAGACAAGAATATCCAATTTTGTTTACTCCTATATATACATATCATGTTGACAGATAGAACATCGAGGACGATGTTCCTCTAAGGGGGAGGGAATTGTAGCACCCTGTTTCCCCCAATTTGTAATTATAACTATATTGGTAGAGGAACTATGGAGAACTCAAAGGTGTGAATGTTTGATTTAATGGACCTTTGTATAAAAGTCCGATGAATGTAAATTATGTTATTTTAATAGAAAATGGATATGTGTTGCATGAATGTTGGAAAGGGGATGTGGTAAGAAGAGACCGTGAATGTTATGAAAAGGTGGTGGAGGGGACCTTGAATGGTTGCATTAACCTCCACCGAACCAATACTTTGTAGGATTTAATTTCTCAGAATCAGAACAACCCTCTGACCCAGGAATTAATTACAGTTAGGATGGTAGGTGGGAAGACCTCCTCAACAGTTAATGATGGGATGGGGCAGACGGCCCAACTGTAAGGATCCCAGACCTGACCACGGACTGGGAATTTGAGCCACACGCAATCCTATTGAGGAAGGAAAGAAAGGAAGCGTGGTGGGCAGAGGAAGACCTGCGAAAAGTGCAGAGACGAGAGCCTAATATCTTGGATCTGAGGAAGGATGGAGAAAAAAAAGTGAGTTATGATCGCAAGAAATAGACACTGAGTCGGGAGAAGGAGAGTAACCCTCATCCCTATCTATTTATATACTGGGAGAAAGAGAGTAAACTTTGTCCCTAACTTCTGTTGAGCTATAAGAAACGGATTGAATCTCAAAGCATCCTGGTCTAAGCTCGAGGGTGGCCAGTGGTAAATCCATTAGGAGTGACTGAGCCTATGGTTGGGTGGAAACAAGAACCCCTTTCAACAGTCACATAACACCTTATGGTTCTGATAAGTGTTTTCATGGCCTGTGCTTTGAATTGGAAATAATTAATGCATGCATGTATTTATGTGTCTATAAATGGTTTCTGTATTGAAATGATTAAGTTATGAGTATGCATTTGTTCCCTTGAGAAATTATGCTTCTTCTTGGTTTTCCATATGCACCAGTTTAATTTCTCGAAGGTGTTTCCCTAGGGAATTACAACACAGTTAGAGAGTCAGAGAAAACCTCTTGGCACTACTATCGTTTCGGTAACCTCATGATTTTACCTTCCCCTGTTTTAGAGCTTAATATTATGTGAGTTAGGGAGGTGTTCCCTTCATACCAATAGTCTAAGATACTTTTAACACATGCCTAATCCCTTAACCGAAAACCCGACTAAGAGTAGGGTTAATAGCCCAAGAGTCATATGAAGGACCATCTGACCTAGGTCTAGGAACCCTGCGCTAAAATGGGTTAGCTCATGAAGGTTTTAGAATATCGGGAGCTCGAAGCTCTGATATGTTAAATTTCATGATCGTCAAGTTACCCAAAATCCTAGAGTAACAAGAACAATAGATCACTTAAGAATATAACAGTGGAGATGGATGTGAGCAGTTTAACGAGAGGAAAAGCCATCTTGGTCACCAGATTGACTCAAATACCCATTGGAGTTAACGAATAAAACACCAACCACTCGATTAAATCAATGGCTGGGAATCATTTTCGAGCACGAAGGTGAAATTAGCGGACATGCTAGTTCACGGCCCGTAATCAACCAACGTCGTTGATGTCGTTGGGAATGGAAGACCAGAAACCTGGATTAGACTAGATTCGGGAGAGCACTTCTCATATTGCAGAGGTTGGACCTCACGATCACTGTGAAATGTCAATCTGTGAATGGAGATCGATGGTGGAGAATCATTGCAGAGCCCAAAGGTGAAATTAGTGAACGTGCTAGTTCACAGCCTATAATTCACCAACGTCTTTGATCTCGTCGAGTTGGAAGATCAACGAATCTGGTTAGACCGAGTTGAGCGAGTAATTTTAAGATTGCGGAGGTTGAGCTCTATGATAAAGAGTGCACACATTGGGGCCCCACAATCACTGTGAACCATCGATCAACGAACACATTGGTATTGATTGGATCATGACCGTCAGACCTAGAAAACTTTCTAGGTGGATAGTCAAGAGTTCCTTTGGAAATCTACGGAGTAATGGAGTCCTTCTATACCATCAACCTAAGAGAAAGGAAATGTGTCAAGAGATCGTCAACTTTGGGTGTAATCACTCTGGGAGAGAGCGAGTGTGGAGAGGTTGAACCTCTCAAACCTCGAAGAGCCAAAGTGATTTTCATTCATCGATCTGTGGGAGACATGCATCAACAGATCATTGAATTTAGGTGAAATCACTCCGAGAGAAAAGGGGATATGTTGAACAAGAACTCCCGAAGGCTGGAGAGTTAGAGTTCATCTTATTTTTTCATAAACTGAGGATAGGTGTCAGTAGATCCTCCATTTCGGGAGATAGCCACTTCGGAGGAAAGTAGGGTCACCTGAGTAAGGACTCTCGAACACCAAAGTCTCGAAGTAGATCACAGTCGCCGAAAGATAAAGATGTAGGTCGCTCGATCTATAACTCTGGGTATGGAGTACCTCGAAGGATAAAGGTGTTGGAGTATTCGAAACTCCCACAGCTCGAATAACCGAAGAGATTTGTAGTCGATTATTCATGGGATACATGCGTCGATAGATCGTTAACTTTAGGTGAAATAATTTTGGGAGAAAGTGAGTGTGGAGAGGTAGAAACTCCCAAACGTTGAAGTCCCAAACTAAACCATGACCATTGATCGGGAATGATGTGTGACACATGATCCTTGACTCCGGAAGAAAGTACTATGGGAGAACGGATTGTTGGAATGTTTGGATCACCCGAACTTCGAAGTCCCAAAGTAAATCGGGACCGTTGATCTGGAAGCACGCGTGGCACACGATCCTTGACTCCAGAAGAAAATGCTCCGGGAGAAAGGCTATAGAAATGTTTGAAGCTCCCGAATGTTTAATTCCCAAAATGAAACTAAGTCGTTGATTTAAAACGGACATGTGGCGCTTGATCTAGAACTTTGGGTACATAGTACTTCAGGAGGAAAGGTTGTGTGAGCGTCCGACACTCCCAAATGCCGAAGTCCCGAAGTGAATCAGGACCATCAAAATCCCCAAGGACACATGGCATTGGATTGTGAACTTTGGAGGATTTTCATTCCAGGGAAATTCATGTGGTGGTTGTCTTGGAACGTGTTGTTTTAGCATCTGGTCACAACTCACGGTCATATGCAAGTATAAGGGGAAAGGAAAAACCCGAAGGACTTAGAAGAGGATTTATCCTAGTTCTGAGTTCATTTTGGAGCATGGAGGATGTGGCTGGAAAGCCCTGGAAGAGAAGAATGAAGTAGAATCCCTAAATGCGGACATCAATTATCTTAAGAAGTGTGAAAAGTTTACACCCCGTCATGGGAGTGTTACACATTTGGAGGGTGGAGTACTCGAGACCCACCTGTCCCTACCTCTGCATCTAGTACGTCACTATGTGAGAGGGTGGACCCTTTGGGAGTCTAGGACTTTGAGACTCTGTAGGTTTCGGGTGCACTATCAAGGATAAGCCGAGAGACCCAAAGGATGGAGCCACATGGAGATATTCTGGGCTGCTTCGGGAGTTCAGGAATTTGACACTCCATAGGATAGGCATGCAAAAAGGAGAAGGGAGGGTCAGCGTGAAATCATCGAACATCGAACACCCCTCTAGCTTGTGTGTTAAATGAAGACCCAGTTCCATTGTTGGATTGGATGGTGGAGGGACCTCCCTGTGGATGTATGAACTCAGGGATTGTTGTAGCCCTAAAATTCCCTATCCATGCATACATGGCCTTGGCCCTCTTACTTGCATATTTTTCCATAGCACTGCTAAGAAGCTCTTCTTAAAAAACATTTTTTAGAAGATCTATGCACCCTGAAGATTAGGGCTATCATGGGCTATTGAATATTTCCCAACCAATTCACCTGTTATAGCCTACAACAAGCGTATCTATGTGAGAAGGAACCCAAGTGATGTCCTTTCTCTTCACAATCTATTGTAGGTTTCCCAACCAATTCACCTGCTATAGCCCGTCACCCAACTAAATAACCATCCTTTTGTTATATAAAAGGAGGTGTTGGGGTCTCATTTCACATCCAAGCATAATTATAGTGAAACTATGCCCAATTTCACTTCCCCTCCTTAGACAAGCTTTTGCTACCTTTTGTGAGATATTGCCTCAACATTCCCTCATCATCCCCTTCTTCCTCCATTCAATCCATTCCCTTCCCATGAGGTGATCAGAATATTGAGAGAATAAGTCCATTCAAGGTGCACTTAAAACATGGTAAAGAGGATCCTGGACCAGGTTCACGGAATGGTGGCCGATACATATTGTAAGTTTCAGTCTTTATTTGATGAATAAAAGAATCACATTTCCTGTCCCAAATGATGATGTTTTGTATATTTTCATCGATTTATACTTAGCATTTGATATCTAACCCTAAATCATGAATAGAATAGCATGTTTGTAGTCCTTGTTTGCCTATCTTTGGATGCAGGTCAGCCTTGGGAGGAGACATGAAGTCATTGGACTTACCAAGCTTGAGGAGATCATCACCAGACGTGGGATCAAAGGTATAGTTACCTGATCTCTTCTCTTATTGCTTTTTTTTTTGGGGGGGTATGTTTTGGGTAGAATAGAGAATCGATTAAATTTTAGATGTTCATTTGCTCTATGTACATCTTAAACCCTGGTGTCATTAAAGGGGGGATTTTCCCGCTAGTAGAACTAGTGACCATACTGGAGATCTCTCTAGGATTTTGGGGGGGATTTTGGGTTGTTTGATTGGTTTGTTTTCCTTTTAAGTTTATTTCAAGTTTGTTGAGTCTGTCAAGGGGTTTTGGTCACCTCCAGGGTGCATACCAATTGTCCCTGCTCTGAAATACTTCTTGGTCTTTTCATTTTTTGAAAAGACACAGAGGTGTACGCATTTGTTCTTGGGTCATCTCATGTACATATGCACCCTGCATAGTAAACAACCTGTGTACATACCCATGTTGCTAATGTAACAACCTACGTCTCTATTTCATGAAATTATTTTGAAAANCCTAATTGAAGTTCACACTTCTCAGGGATTTCTTGAATCAGTCCAAAGTCTTTGTTTCTGGCCATATCTAGGGTATAGGTTCCAGTTGACTTGTTTCCTTAGTCTTCTTGTGTTTAACCTAAAAAGGTTTTAAGCAAGTTGTTGAGTCTTAAGATATTCAATATTGGTTTCTTGATTGAATCCCTACAATCCGCAGTGGGTTGAAGGTATTTTCCAATCTTTTTTTAGTTTTCTTTTTATCCTTTTTTACTTTCTTTGAAAAAAGAAAAAGTTTACTTTGGTTTTTCTCTTTAAAGCGGTTAAAAAAAAATATTTTCTTTTCAGTTTGGAAAAGTAGTTAAAAGTTGTTATTTGCAAAAAGGAAGAAGAGTCGTCATTGTCAAGTTCTTCTTAATTTCTTGAAACATGAGTAGCTTGTAGTCAAGAGAAAGCAAGTTTTATATTTTCTTTACAAGATCTTGAAATGTTAGTTAAGAAAATTTGAGTTTACAAAGAGTTATTTACAAGCTTTTGCTTTTAAATTCGAAGTAATTTTTCTTTCAAGTGCTTTAATTTTCTCCTCTTTTTCGTCTCTTTCTAACAACATCAGTTGCACTACTGCACCCTTTGCATAAATCAAGCCTTTAAAAAGAATGCTTGATCTAAAATACACTAGACTTTTCTGTTTGTAGGGTTCACAAACTAGTTTAGGGTTTTAGGGCCTTGAATTAGGTTTGGAGAGGAAACTCTTCAAGGTCGTTAAATCAAACATTGGAGTCTGAATTAGGGAGATCTTAAGTACAATGTCATAAAATTTATCCAAGACCCCCCTCTAACAAAGGGGATAAACACGAGGTTGTGTGAGGAAATGAAGAGGACATATCCCCTCCAAAGATAGACTGAACATAGTGGGGATTGTATATTGAGGGTATTTCTCGAGAAAAATACCGATAGAATTTGCCTAAGGAGCTTCGTGGACCTTAAATCCATTTTAGATCCTCAGTTGTCTTCCGAACAATTTTCTTTCGATACCCTTGAAGGGCTTCATACTTGTTATCCTTCTCATTATGATCTTCTCGACTATCGACTGTACCCGCATGGTAATTGACTATGAGCTAGCAACCTAGTTGCCCATGTTTTACAGACTTACACAGGTGACTATGGGGGTATACCATGGTACCTAGGGAGGACGTTGAATCATTCTTCACAGAGTATACCTGGAGGGTGCTTCCGTGTTCGAGTTTCACTTGCATTGGTTAGTTTCTCTAGTGTCGATTGGTGTAACTGTCCTTCCTACTAATTAGTCGTTTGCTTGATTTTCCTTTAGGAACTTTTAGTGTGTGCTCTATGCTCCTTAGTTTTCCATAGTGAGTTAGTCAGTCATTTATTTTGGTCTCTAACCTAAGGTGGTGGACCTCCCACTCTATCAGTCATGAGGACTTTTCGGTCTTTCGCTTAAAAACGTGGAGCTGCCTCTTTATAGGCATTGTTTTTTATAACATTGGTTCATTGAATTCAGTGTGTGAGACTTTTACGGACTTGAACGATCCTGCAAGGGGAGAACCCATGCATAAGATATTCATGGGTAAAGTTCCCGACGATACCAAACAAGGAACCCCTTTGCAAGGGTATTCTTGTGATTTTCATTTCTTCGGAAACGTTGGTGTCCCCTTGATGGCCACTTTGTACATTCCTGGGTTGAAAGTGGGACTACTGATTTGATTGGGTACCATTCCAAATGTCTCAAATTCTCTTGAACCATATCAGTTAAGAACCTTATTTCATGGGCATAATGTTTATGTTCTTTCGTTAGAAAAGTCTTCTCCTCCTCTTTCTGCCTTCCCCGGTGAAAGTATAGCTACTAGTAACCGGAACTCTAAACGAAATAGAAAAAGGAAGAATAGGAAGAAGAAATCACCAACCTCTACAAGTCATGTTGGATACAGGTCATCAACCTCTGTAAGTCATGTTGAATACCACCACCTAGCCTCTGCAATTCATGCTGGGGGTAAACAAACAACCTCTGTGAGTCATGTTGGAGATAGGTCATCAACCTTTGAAAGTCATGTTGAAGACCAACACCTAGCCTCTGCAAGTCATGTTGGGGGAAAAATTCCAGACACTGCTAGTCATATTGGTAATAGGTTTGTAGCCTCTGTGAGTCATGTTATCGACCAATCACCAACCGCTGTAAGTCATGTTGGATACGTGCAACCAACTACTAATAGTCATGTTAGGGGCATTGATTCTGCTGAGAAACCTAGATGAATAGGACATAAGCCTAAGTTCCCTTGTAATATTTTCAAGGGAGATAACCTTACTCATCTATGCCTTGGCATTCCATAGCTACAAATATTGTGGTCCCTATCTGAAATCCCTTTTGATTCTAAGTCTTATGAGGTTTCCTCAAGTTCTATTCAACCTTTCGTTGATGAAGCGATCATGTCGATGCAATATCTGGTTGATCCCATTCATATTTTTGGGGCTGAGATTCCTTTAGACCATGTAGTCTCGCAACCTATTCAACCAGTGGTTGAGAAATTGGTCACTTCGATGCAATATTTAGTTGATCCCATTCTTCTCTTAGAGAGTGTCAATTCTACCAAAGTGGTCACACGATGCAATCTTCGGTTGATCTCACTCTTCTCTTAGGGACCGATGTGTCTACCGACTATGTTTTTATCATTTCCAGTTCATTACTTTCAGAACAAGGGATCATTCCGCTCACTTCGACCACACCCCCTCCAAGCCCTAGGATGGTTTCCTTTGATTGGAATGACCTTCTTGAGACTTTCCTTCCCTCTTCTACACCCTTTCAAATAAGTGTTGAAGTTAATTCAAATAACATTTACCGATGTATTGTAGATGAAGGAGCCTTCGAAAGTATTTTATCCTCTTAGGCATGGAAAGATTTGGGTTCTCCCAATCTTGTGACTGTTTTGCATGAGCTGTTGGCTTTTGATAAATGTCCTAGTGAATATTTGGGGGTTGTTCCTCAACTACCTATCTCATTAGGTGGGAATATTGTCCTCGTCGATGTTATAGTGGTGCAAGGCCCATTATATTTCAATATGATTCTCGGGCGTGATTATGTATATGTTATGAATGTTGTAGTGTCTACACTCTTCTAGGTGATGCATTTCCCTCACAATGGAAGCATTGTCATTGTCGACCAGTTGGCATCTGATAATCACCATCCTAATTCAACATTATTTCAAGATACCCCTTCATATGTTTCTAGATTTTGTATATACTCTACCCGTGGGACTCTCTCACGAGCACGTTATGTTGTCTTTCAAGCTCGCTTTAAAATTCGACAACAACATCCAACGAGCCTATATTTATTCTTTTCGATGTTGTCTGGATTAACTGAGAAAAGTAGCCCCCTGGAGCCTTAATTAATCCCTTTTCAGACTCTCTAAAAATGAAAATATTGTCAAGCAATCTTGTTTCCCTTCAGGCTTGCCAAACTCAAATTTGAAGGCACATATATCCAATAGTAGTTTACCCCTTTTTCTATATGGATGGATAATTTTACGAATAAAGGTATGCTCTAGGAACTCCGGTTCACTAGAAGAGTATTCTCAGGCATAAGTTTAACCCTTTTTCGGGCCTGGCGGACTAAATCTTCAAAAAAGGAACATTCTCCTTGGTTTTGGTTTATCACCTTTTTCGGGCCTTGGAGATTACTTACGAAAAAAGAATCCCCTAGAGTCCATAGTTAATCTCTTTTTAGACTCTCTAAAATTGAAAAGATCGACGATTGACCTTGTTCCTTCACACTTGTTAAATTGGTCCAGAAGAACATCTACTAGCATGAGTTTAACTCTTTTTCCAGCCTGTAGATTATAGCGGAAAAAGGTACGCCTTGGGAGATTTGTCTCACTGGGAGAGTTCTCCTCAGTTACTTTTATACTTTTTTAGGCTAAGGAGACTAAACTCACAAACAGGATGTGAGTTCATAGTTAATCTCTTTTCAGGCTCCTTAAAATTGAAAATATTGTCGAGTGATCTTGTCTTTGTCACACTCGTTAAAATGGTTTTCAATAGATGTCTTTTCGATGCAAGTTTAACCCTTTTTCGAACCGACTAGACTATCTCCATAAAAGCTACTCCCTTGAGTCTTCTTTTACGTTTTTTCAGACTCTCTAAAAGTGAAAAAACTATTGAGCTTACCTTCTTTGGGAAAATTAAAATTACATGGAATGGGTCTCACTATGTCTTTCTTAATCACATTTGCATCTTTGCATCTTTGGCCTAATGTCGGCTCCATGTTGCTCTCAATTGAACCTTTGAAGCATGCCTTATATGCAATCCTTGTATCACTTCTTTCCTATGCAACCTGACACCTTGATCCATGGAGGAATTTTCCCCGAGTCTCCTTTTCCTTCACATGTCTCCTTTCACTGAGCATTAGTATGATCCTTGCGCTTGGAACAAGAATCCTTGCTTGAGACACTCATTCCTCCTTTGTAACGTAGCATTCTTTTATTCTTTTCAAGCTCTTGAAAAATTGAAATATATATATATATATATATATATATATTCCAAAAAGAGGGGACGATAAATATTCATTCTTTTTTCAGCAGCACAAAGATTCACCCTTGGAAAAAGCACATCCTTTTGTTTGTTTGTCGGGCTTTGGGATCTAGTATGACCTTAGGGAGTTGTTCTCGCTACATAGAGTTGTGTCCTCCTCCATTTTGTTACTCTTCCAAACACATGAAGAGTTTTTTTTCCTCCTGCATCGTGAACATATGTCAATGTCATGATGTGATGCAAGAGCATCACTTCACCCCAGTGATGTGCCAGCTAGACAGAACATTAAGCGCGCATTCAATGGAGGGGAGAGGCGCCAAACCTCTCACTTTCAAATTTCAAAATTGTAATTAAATGAAAAATAAATGTTTGTAAGGATGGAAGAGCCAAAGACATGCGTTTGCGTAGATAGTAGATGAAGTCGCCTTTAATGGATGACAGTAGGTGGGATCTAGATCTGATCTGGACTAGATAGCCATAGATTGAAATTCAATGTAAATTAATGAGAGTAGGTGAGTTGGAGGGAGAGCTTGAGAAGCCCCTCTTTTTGAAAAAGATATTTGTATCTAGATTCATAAGTGGAGATTAGATTAGAAGATATAGGAAGGAAATTGAGAGAGAGAGGAGAAGATAAAGCCAAGACTCTGTTGCAGTTCGAGCTTCTGTACACATTGTAAACACACATTCTGAGATTAATACAAAAAGAGTAGTTTTTCATACATATGATTTTATGTGTTTATGTATATGTGATGAATGTCCAGTGTGTGTTATTTTATGTTGTAGATGTATGTTAGATTCCATCTATAGGGTGTAG
This sequence comes from Picea mariana, assembly GCA_032191745.1. Classification (NCBI taxonomy): domain Eukaryota; kingdom Viridiplantae; phylum Streptophyta; class Pinopsida; order Pinales; family Pinaceae; genus Picea; species Picea mariana. Next base: position 28,145 of record JASDQU010586239.1, on the reverse strand, counting down.
ACAGAATTTATTGTTTGTGAGTTTGTTGGTTTCAGTCTAGGTTCTGTGTGGCTAAATGTAAGGACAGAGTGCTGAGGAATTTGTGAGCCAGTGCAAAGAACGCACATCTGAGTTCTATGTTGAATTCAGAAAAGAACGTACCAGGAGGGCACACCAGAGGAATCATAAAATCAAGAGAGAAGCCTCAAGGTTCCTGAGCACCTTGGAGGAGGGTCTGTGCAGAGAAGGCATAGGGAGACATAATTGTTGTGGATTTTGTATAGCTCTGCTAGGTGGGCATCGAGCGAGTGCAAGGAGTGCACAAGAGGAATTTGTTTCGATTTCTGTAAGAAAATAAGTGTCAAGGAGAGACACCCACAGAGTTACTAAACACTTTGTAAGAGCAACAAAGAGTGCTTGATAAAAATCTGCCAAGAGGGTATAGGTTCCCTTCAAGGAACAAGAGAAATAGAAGCAGAGTTACTGAACACTCTGGAGGAAGACCTGTGGTAGGAGTGCACCAGGCCAAAACTTGTTCAAAGTGTTGAAAGACAACCATATAAACGCTATTCAAAGCGCAAGGAGTGCGGGTGGAGAGAACTTGTTTTTTCGTAAGCTCAGGAGGTTGAGCGCAGAAAGTGCTAGGTGGAAAACAAAGAATTTTTGAAAGACGCAGAGAGGCCGAGTCCCTTAGAGACTGAGCAAGCTGAAAGCTCAAGAGAGATAGTGTTTTCAGAAATGCAAATGAGACCCAAAGTCATCGGGCTCTCAGAAGGATCAAAGGTCGAGGCCTTTGACACTTAGATATTTTAGAAAGTCAAATCTCATGAGAGACATCATTTTAAGAAACGCAGATGAGACCCAAAGTCACAGGGATCATAGGAGGTAGATTGGAGGCTGAGGCATCTGAAACATTGGAAATATTCTAAGTCAGAGAAGAAAATGAAAGATCAGAAAACAGATCTCAGTCGTTAGATATGGGAGCACGTGGACCAATAGTCGTTGGATCTAGGTAAGGTGCACACATTTTAACCCTTTGAAAGTGCACAGGAGAGTGGACTTTACGAAATCCCGAAGTTTTGAAATCATCGGAACCTTCCATCATTGGGGTTGACAGGCGGCAGCAGATCTGAGAGAGAGAGAACTCAGACATCGAAAGAATTGAGGGAAAGTAATATAAACTTCGCAAAGGGTGAGGTGCGAAGTGGTTCTGGACCATTAAATCTAGAAGACATGTGGCAGAGATACACGTACTTCGGAGGAAGAAACTGCAGAGAAGGCAAGAGGTGAATGCCCGAGGAGTCGAGAGCCACAACAATCCTAGTCATCCATCAAGACAAGGACACATGGCGAGAGATAAACATTTCATTGATTCGTAAATCGGGAAAAGAGAGGTAAGCAATTTTCTGACTTCATGAAATGTGAAGTCCTGATTCGTGAGGGAGGATCTGGACCATTGGATTGCAGGAGATGTGCATCATTGATCTGACATCAAGAGTTTGGATTTTGGGAATCTAAGGAAAGGGGGTGGACTAACTTCCAACTTCGCGATACACAAATTCCCGAAACGCTAAGAGGTTTGGCCCCAGGTCATAGCGAGGGGTCACATGGTTAGAAGGATAATGGAGGAGCTAGCTAGTGCTAGGCTCTAGTTCAGAGGATCGAAACTCGGGAATGTGAAGAGCCAAGGTTGGCCCATAATAGAACACCCGAGGTTGTGAAGTCTCGAAGTGCCTCTTTGTTACACATCAAAATCACTCACTTCAATGATGACCCATTTTCGTCATTACTAGTGTCACAAGTGTCACTTTTTTGGTCGCAAGTGTCGCAAACATCATACTTCCATAATGCCTATGTCATGTCTCTAACAAAATCATAAGGACACTTAAGACACCTTCAAAGACTGGTTTAAGAAGGAGAAATCATCTGATGAGAATTAAAAAGAATTTTCCATGGAAAAGACCACTTAAAAATGATTTTTTGAGGGAAATGCTCCCTACCCACTGTCAGGGAGTGCCAACGGTCCCTACCCCTCTTTGCCGGAGCGTTGCAACAATCAGAACACCATTTTGGGGGAGCGTTAGGATTTTTTGAAGGAATTTTGGGCAGTGCTCCCCTACCCACTATCAGGGAGTGTCAGCACTCTGTACCCTCCTTTGGGGGAGCGTTGCAACACTCTGTGCACCCTTTTGGGGGAGCACTAGCCTGTTTGAGAAAATTTTGGGTTGTTGAGGAAAATTAGGGAAAAATCCCCTTCATCTTGGAAATCAGTTGGATTCAAATATGAGTTCAAGACTGGATATTAGGGAGGATCCACAATTGAAGGAGAAATATATTCAACCTATACCAAGAATCTCTAAGGTGGTTGGGTCTCTCCAAGCTTATATAAGGAGGCCTTCTCATGGTAAAATCACATGGAGTTTAGAGGTATCAAACTTATGATCTCATAAGGGAGATTTATCAGTGAAAGTTACAGTCATTCCGATCATGGAAATTTTGAGCAAGGGTCTGGACAAAGAGAGCTTGGTGAAGCTGGTGCATCTACATCTATGGTTGTAAGAACTTTGGTTAGTTTTCATTAATATATATATGTGCTTGGCTTGTTTCCTTCAAATTCATGTATGTTTCATGAATTTGTTCTTTTTGATAGATCTATTATGAAGCTAATCATGGTAGAGTAGGAAGTATGTTTCGTTGTTGTTTCTAATTGTATTGCAAGACCTTCTGAATAACTTGGAGATCAATATCATCCTAGATCGAGCAAGGAAAAACATCAGTAAAGGTATTTACCTTTCTTTATTCTTCTTCCTTGAATAGTTTAGCTTCATGAAAAGAATGGCAGTGTCCACATTAGCACCTTTCTGTCTTGGTTATAGGGGTCTAGTATCCAAGAGGGAATCCACTTGTCCGCAGGGTGATTCTCCTATAACAGAAATTGACGACTCCACTGGGGAGAATGGGGTCGAAAGGTGGAAACATATCAACCGCTTGGTTTGCACTCTTTAACAGGAGAGAGATATCGATCGAAGATGGGATCAGATCAACCACTTTGGCAACTGGTTCAACTAAGGACGTGACTAGATTTATGACATGATCAACCAGACTGACCGATGAAGGGACTGAAGCAACCACTTTGGCACTCGTCAGAGGAGCAGTGGGATTGACCACGTTGGCACTCTTTAGATGAAGGGTGGGACTGACCAATAACAGAACTAGATCAGTTAGTTGGGTTTCACTTTTCATATGAAAAGTTTGGATGATTGATGAAGGAACTGGATCAGCTACTTTGTTTAGTGGTTCAACCGAGGATGAAACTAGATTGACCACCTGATCAACCAGACTGATCGGGGATGGAAAGGGATAGACCATTCCATTAACTAACAATGGGTTGGGGGGAATATTATGATAACCAGTTGGGAGTTGAATCTTTTCCAAAAGAGAAGAAGCCTCATCCATACAAGGAAAAAGGTGGGAATAATGATCACCTTTGCATAACATACAGGGAAATTTGACAGATGTCTTCTTCTTACCAACCTTAACATCACTAGTTGATGGGATGTCACCATCATGTCTAGCAGAGGTCGATGACGTGGAGGACCACATTTCTAAGACCTTGGGAATACCAGGGCAATCCCTTAGAAAGTGGTCACTCTTACAAAGACTGCAAGGGAATTTGGGTTTTAGATTCTTCATTTTAATCTTGTCGACCTCATCAACACTCCTAGTACGATTAATAGTCACTGGTTGCTTGGATCCAACATATGATATGGTTGGAGGCTTGGTCCCTTTCTGACTCTTCTTCTTCTTCTCTTTATGTTTCTTCTTCTTCTTATCAACCTGGCTACTTGCTTTAGATATTTCACTAGGCGAAGATGGATAAATGGAAGGAGACATGACGGTCGAAGAAGGAGAAAGGTCGACATGAGGTTGATGTGTCAGTGGTGTGCTTACATATGAAGCACCTTCATTCGAGATCACTAGAGTGGAAAAAAACCATACCGGTAACCCAATTGTGAGACCTGGAAGGCTCAAAGTAGTGATGTAAGGAGGACCAACGTTTCTGTAAGAAGGAAAAACAAAGGGTTCCCTTGGAAAATGGGTTCCTTCATTGGTCATTCCGGGAACTGACACCATAAAAAATAAAGATCCAAAATAGATTATGCTAGGGAGAACAAACAACACATGCTAAAAATATAGTAAGCAAACAAGTAAACAAAACCTTCTCACAATGAGCACACTAGTTGGGTATGAAATCCAATGTCGTGGGAACAAAGTAAGAAGGGGATGAGATAGAGTGGGTGGAAATGGACTTACGCCTTGGTGCAAGATCCCACACAAAATCGTGGGTATACCCTCAAAGGATCCCGAGTGAGTTTGGCCAACATCGATTCTAGGTACCGTGAAGACTTTCCCCTCCATAGTCACCTTGTGTAAAGACCGTAAAGAGATAGGCCACTAAGGTTACCAACTACAACAATGATGCCTGGGGAAACAGTCAATAGTCTGATCCATGTGAAAGGGTAGGTTATCTGGCCCGAAATTAAATTGAAAGGATTCCACTCATAATTGTGGGTATACCTTCAAGCAATCCCCATAATACATGCAATCTCTACACCAAGACCAACAAAGCAGGGTGAGTAACTCTTCTAGTCTCAATGCGACCTCAGGTTTGACCCTTGTGTGAGAAGGGCTTCCCAGGAAAAAATGTAGCAATTGGATTTCACCGCTCCAGAACACAAGATCCTATGTTTTTTTACATATTTGTAAATTTATCTTTCACACCTATTCCAAATCCCTACAACTAATCTAATGTAGGTTTGCTACCAAAAAATGTAAAAATGTCTAATCAATTTTAGTTTGGCACTTGATTTTTAAGGTTGTTGTTACTCAAAAGGAAAATGGCATGGACAATATGGTGTTTTGACCGACTTGAAATTTATGCAAAGAGATGAATATGCAATCTTTTCATTTCGATGAAAGCTATGCTAGGAGAAGGAGAAAACATTCATCATTCCAGATGCACAATGTCCCAAAATGCCAAAAAAACATGTAATTCCGCTACTTCAAATGCAAGATAGTTTCACTACCCAAAAGAAAAAATGCATCTATCTTATTTNAAAAGACATGAAATAAAAGGGCTACAAACAAAGCATGCACTCAAGGCAGTGAGGTATGAAAGAAAACAAGTATAAAATTGTTCTAACAAGAAATAAAACCATAGAGGATTCTACAACCAATCAAGCATTCAAGGAATACAATAAAATGCAGAGAAGACTCCAAGAAATGATAGGGAGAAAGAAAAATCACTCAAAATTGTCTTGTCAAAAAAGCAGCTAGAAAAGGCAATTTCACATTTCTGAAAACGGTTTCAAGATACAATCAATACAATAGGGATTGATAATCATAAAAACCCATCAAAAACCAATCCAAACAACTTCACAAACCAACCACAAACTCTAGGTAAATATCTCTGCAAAACAGGTTACAACAGACTGAGCCGAAGAAGGCAAAAACTCTCAAAAAAGAGACTAGCGCTCCCCCAGAAGGGTTCACAGAGTGTTGCAACTCTCCCAAATACACTATAGGGGAGTGATAGAACTTTGGTATGGCCTACAGGGGGACGTTGGTCTTCCCAGAAACTCAGAAAAAGAGCCAAAACCCATGCAAAAACTCACCCAAAATGCATGAAAATTGGTGAAATTACTAGTGAAGTTAGGAGAAGGCTAATGGATTATGAATAAACAGTAAAAGTTCTGAAAGGTGGGAAAAAGGGTAGGAACAAACCAAGGAAATACAAATAGGATTTTCTTCCCCAGTGGATTTGCCAATTTTTGTGATAGGAAAATCCCCCTGCGGACAAGCGGATTTCCTCTTGAATACTAGACCCTTATAACCAAGACAGAAAGATGCAAATGTTGAACACTAAAATTCCTTCTAATGAAGCTAAACTTGTCAAGGAATAATAAGAAATGAATATAAATACCTTTAATAACATTTTCCCTTGCTCAATCCAGGCTGATCTTGATCTCCAAGTCTTTCAGAAGGTCCTGCAATCGAAGGAACAACAACGACAAAACATACTTCCTATTCCTACCATGATTAGCTTCCAAATAGATCTATCAAAAAGAACAAATTCATGAAACATATACGAATTTGAAGGAAACAGGACAAGCACATATATATATTAATGAAAACAAAGCAAAGTGCTTACAACCATAGATGTAGATGCAACAGCTTCATCAAGCTCTCTTTGTCTAGACCCTTGCTCAAGAGTTCCACGATCAGAATGACTGTAACTTTCACTGATAAATCTCCCTTATGAGATCACAAGTTTGATACCTCTAAATTCCATGTGCCTTTACCATGAGAAGGCCTCCTTATATAATCTTGGAGAGACCCTACCACCTTAGATATTCTTGGGATAGGTTGAGGATATTTCTCTTTCAGTTGTGGATCCTCCCTAACATCCATCCTTGACCTCATATTCGAATCCAACTGATTTCCAAGATGAAGGGGATTTTTCCCTAATTTTCCTCAACAACCCAAAATTTTCTCAAACAGGTCAGTGCTCCCCCAAAAGGGTGCACATGGCATTGCAACTCTCCTCCAAAGGATGGTACAGAGTGTTGGCACTCCCTGAAAGTGGGCAGGGGAGAGATGCCCAATATTCCTTCAAACAATCCCAATGCTCCCCTAGAATGGTGTCCTAAGTGTTGCAACGCTCCCCCAAAGAGGGGTAGGGAGCGTTGGCACTCCCTGAGAGTGGGTATGGGAGCATTTCCCTTGAAAAATCATTTTTAGGTGATCTTTTCCATGTCAAATGCTTTGTACTCCTCATCATATGGTTTCTCCTTCTTAAACCAGTCTTTGAAGGTGTCTTAAGTGTCCTTATGATGTCGTTAGAGACATGACATAGGCAAGATGGAAGTATGATGTTTGCGACACTTGTGACACTTGCAACCAAAAATGAGACACTTGCAACACTAGTAATGACGACAATGGGTCATCATTGAAGTGAGTAATTTTGATGTGTAATAGATTGCCCCCCAAAGTGCGAAGTTAGAAGACAGAAACTGATGACTGAAGTACCTTTTCAATCAAGGGTATGGACGCAGAGAACCTAGTAGAAGCTGCACACAACCATCAAACAAATACTATGACATGTTTCAAACCCAAGGCAGGCATACCTATGCTTGAGCGATAAAGACTTTCAAGGTATGGCCACCATAAGATACACTGTGGATCCATAATTGTATTAACAAAAACGTATAGCCACCAAAGATACAATGTGGATCTATACTCCCATGACATGAACTAATCGTATCCATGAAAAGTAGACAGTGCATCTACGAGATGACAAGACATAGCCATGGACCAATACAAAGTGGATCTATGTAACAGTATATGTGTCAATCTTCAAAAGAAACTTCATCGCAACCTGGGAAAAGTATATATCAGTGTGATCACTCAACCCAGGGTCTTCTTACTGATCTCGATGCGGTATGAGTCTAACCATGTGAATATATATTCTTATGTCGAACATGGTAGAAACCACTTGATTACTGGTCGATGAGGTAAAATGTTAACAAGTGCAAGGGAAATCACCATTGATGTCAATGATTCCCAAGGTACCCTAGTACATTTCAGCGAATGTGAACAAATGAGCTGAAGTCAAACATCCGTGGAATCATCTAATGTTTGTTTTCATTATCTAGTATCCAAGATGGAATCCACAGCTTCACCAAGGGTCTATACAAAGAGATCTTGGTGAAGTTGTTGCATCTACATCTATGGTTGTAAGCACTTTTCTTTGTTTTCATTAATATATATATGTGCTTGGCCTGTTTCCTTTAAGTTTGTGTATGTTTCATGAATGTGTTTCTTTTGATAGATCTATTATGAAGCTAATCATGGTAGAGTAGGAAGTATGTTTCATTGTTGTTGCTCATTGTATTGCAGGACCTTCTGAAGAACTTGGAGATCAATGTCAGCCTAGATTGAGCAAGGACAAACGTCGGTAAAGGTATTTACCTTTCTTTCTTCTTCTTCCTTGAATAGTTTAGCTTCATCAAAAGGAATGTCAGTGTCCATATTATCACCTTTCTGTCTTGGTTATAGGAGTCTAGTATCCAAGAGGGAATCCACTTTTCCGCAAGGGGATTCTCCTCTAACACTCTTGGATACGCTTGTGGTCACAGTCGGTGATCACATGGGGGGGAGCTCACGCTCAATGCTAGTTCATGCGGGGTGGAGTTCATAAGGACTTGTGGATATTTGTATTGGAGATTCCAGCAAGGAATCGAATAGTTGCTCTACCTCGAGGTGTGAGAAGATCTAGTGACCGAGAGGTCGGCAGACCCTGCTGAGGTAGGGGGGTTGCATCAAGTGGTATCAGAGCATAATTTTCGTCTATACATTTCAGGTGAAAGAGACAGAGGAGAAAACCTAAATTTTGTTTACAGATAATAGACAAGAAGGATATTATATGGTAAAATTAGATGTTATCAAAGGATCAAAATTTCATGTAGACAGCGAATGAAAGGAAGGCAGAGTATTGATGCTCTGTGAGTAGGTTGTTGCACATGCACAACAACAAAAATTTAAACAGCTAGGTGATTTGTGAGAGAATATGGAGATGCTCTTGGATGTAGAGTTATCCATAGACTTACCAGGAGGACAGGCAGAGGGTGAAAGTGGCTACTTAAGGCCAAAAGCATGGTCAAGGAAAGGACCAACAGCAGGAAAGAAGGGCAGAGATGGATAAAGAAATCCAGGAAGTAAGAGAATGAATGGAGAAGCTTGCATTTAAAATGCAACAGGATGCTAAAGTGAATTGGGTGTATGGTTGGCCCATGAAGAAGAAAGTGAAGTGGCTAGTTGAGGTATTGTTGTCCAGAGGACAATGACAGATGTTAAAGAGGTGGCTAAGGTATGTCGAAAACCCTAGTGAAAAAGAGGAAGTGATTCATATCTATGAACCAGAAACTAGGAAGAGTCTTAGTGATGATGAGGATAAGAGATCAATGGATGAACTCAAAGACTTCCAAGAGGGAAGAAGTGGAATTTCAGTTTTCCAGGTGGGCAATGGAAGTAGATCAATGGATGATCTCAAAGACTTCCAGGTGGGCAGTAATGAAAGTTAATATTGTCAGGTGCATAATGAGGTCAGATCATTAGAGGATATCATAGACTGCTAGGAGGGCAGGGAAGAAATACTGATTTTCCAGGTGGGAAAGGGAGAGAAAATGAAGTCAGCTGAGAGTTCATATTAGCAAGGAATGTTGACAGGGGAGTATCAGAAATGCCTTCTGATCATTGGGGGAATTCAGATATTCCTACCGAGTAGCCCAGTTGAGACCAAAGTATGTGTTGCAGGTGAAATAAAAGAAGGATAGCCACCAGCGACTTACATAGAGGAGGAAAGGCCAGGAGAAGGAGAAGAGCATTTAGCAGAATCACTCAAATTTTTTAGCCATGAAGATGAAAAGGAGATGATTGTAGCACTGAAGCCTGTAGCAGAAGGAGAAGTAGACAACATGGATTTTATTGAGCTGTTTAAATAATTGGAAGCCCTAGAGAGGAGGGTGATAGTGCAAAGTAAGCACATACAACAGGTTAAGTTGGAGACAGGGGAATCATAATTCCAGTCTGAGGAGCAGCTGGAAGAATCTGGAGCTGAACCAGCAGGAGAACTGGCAAAGGTAAAACTATCAGAAGGGGAAAATGAACAACATCTCAGTGACAAGACTGCATAATTGGATTCTGTAGAAGAGTGGCAGCTTAGTGCCACAAGAGGATATGAAGACAACATGGGAGATCAAGTAGATCTTTCCATTGATAATTATGGAGAGGAGGAAGTGCAGCTGAGAAGACTACATAAGAAGAGCCAACCACTAGAGAAGTTGGACAGGGTGATAGAAGAGATAAGGAAGTTTATGTTGAAGTCAGCAGCAGAAACTTCTAGCAAAGAGAAGATAAGAAGAAGGAATCATGCAAGAGCAGTAGGGAAGAAGCAGTAGCAGCAAAGCAATGGGGCAAGAGGATAGCTCCAGAAGAGAATAGTTTAGGATCTAGGTGGATTTCAATAGCAGAGTAGAGGAGCTCATGATTCTCCCAATAGTGGATTATTATGTAGGAGCATCTCTTCAACCCAGCGACGCGCCATCTAGATAGCACATTCAACACGCATTCAATGGAGGGGAGAGGCACCAACCCTCTCACTTTCAAATTTCAAAATTGTAATTAAATGAAAAGTAAATATTTATAAGGTTGGAAGAGCCAGAACCATGCCTTTGCACAGATGGTATATGAATTCACCTTTAATGGCTGACAATAGGTGGGCTCTAGATCCAATCCGGACTAGACAACCATTGATTGAAATTCAATGTAAATTAATGAGTGTAGGTGAGTTGGAGGGAGAGCTCGAGGAACCCCTCTTTTGGAAAAAGATATTTGTATCTAGATTCATAAGGGGATATTTTATTAGAAGATATAGGAATGAAATTGATAGAGAGAGGAGAATATATGGTCGAGACTATGTTGCAGTCTGAGTTTCTGTACACATTGTAAATAGACATTCTGATATTAACACAAAAAGAGCAGTTTTTCCTGCATATGATTCTATGTGTTTATGTATATGTGATGAATGTCCATTGTGTGTTATTTAATGTTGTAGATGTATGTTATATTCTATCTATAGGGTGTAGACATAATTTGTTGTCTGTGAGTTTGTTGGTTTCAGTCTAGGTTCTATGTGGCTAAATGCAAGGAGTGCATGACAGAGTGTTGAGGAATCTGTGAGCCAGTGAAAGGAATGTACATATCAGTTCTATGTTGAATCTAGACAAGAACATACTAGGATTTAACACCATAGGAATCATAAACTCAAGAGAGAAGCCTCAAGGTTTCGAAACACCTTGTAGGAGGGACTATCCAGAGAAGGCACGGGGAGATAGAATTGTTGAGGATTTTGTATAGATCTGCCAGGTGGGCATCGAGCGAGTGCAAGGAGTGCACAAGAGGACTCTGTTTCGAGTTCTGTAAGAAGAGAAGTGTTAAGGAGAGACACCCATAGAGTTACTAAACACTTTGTAAGCTCAACAAAGAGTGCTTGAGCAGAAGCTACCAAGAGGGTACAGGTTCCCTTCGAGCAACAAGAGGAATAGAAGCAGATTTACTAAATACTCTATAGGAAGACCTGTGCAAGGAGTGCACCAGGATAACACTTGGACAAAGTGTTGAAATACAACCATCTAAAGGCCAGTCAAAACACAAGGAGTGTTGTCATAACCCTAAATTGCACCAGATATGCATACTTGGCATCAGTCCATCTTACTTGCTATCTTTGCCAAGCCATCACTAAACAACTCTTCTAAAAAAACATGTTTTTGAAGGTGTACATTCCATACACCACTACATCCCATGTACACACACTTTTTGCACCACTACAGCCCATGTATACTCACAAAAAGCGTGAAAAAATGAAAATTGCAAAGGGATACGGGTTTTCGGGCCGTTACCTAACCATTTGACCGCCCATAGCCAGTCACCCCAACCGTTACTATATTTTTGGCCTATAAAAGAAGGTGTTGGTGTCCCATTCCAAAGGGAAGCACGAGAGAATAGAAACTCTGCTCATTTTAGTATTCCCCCTTTGCCCCAATATTTTGCAACCACATTGTGATTTTGAGCCAGAATTCCTTCTTCCTCCATTGCAAACCCTTGCCATTTCCCTAGAGAGAACTGAAGAAGAGAAGAATACGTGGAAGCAGTTGGTGCATGGTGAAGAGGAGCCCAGGACTGATTTTGAGGAGCAGTTGTCGGTCTCATATTGTAAACGATTTTTGTGAGATTAATATAAAGAAATACTTTTTCCGTCCCGCCAAATGATATCTTAAATCTTTATGATTTGTTTACATTTTTTGTTATGATGTCTAACCCACTAATCTATAGATAGGATGCATGCTTGTAGTTTCTTGTTTGTATTTTGGTGAATGCAGGTTGGCCTTGGGAGGAGATCTGTAGTCGAGAAACAATTGAGCGCAAAGGGATCGACACCGGACGCGGAGTTTAAGGTATGCCTACCAGATCCCTATACTTTGTCTTTTATGTATGATTGTGGGGTAATGTTGGGATAGTTGTTAAAAGTAGGAGACTTTAGACAGTTAGATATGCCTGCACTTTAGAAACTTGGTATAGTACATAGTGGGGTTTTCCCGCTTACAACAGAACTGGCGACCATACTCTGCAGACCTCTAGGGTTTTTTATGAATATTATTTTTGGGTATTTTGAATCAGTTTATTTACTGTTTTTTTAATTTTCTGCAATCTTTTGTGTCTTTAAGGGATTCTAGTCTTCCATACCAGTACTCCCTACCTTTTCTTAACTGTTGGTTTTCATTTTTTTAAGAAGTTATAGAGGTTTATGCAACCTATAGTGGGCCTGCACGCGTACACATGCGCCCTACCTTTGGACATCCCATGTACATACGTAGGCTGTTGAAGTGTCCGTAGTGTGCCTGTGTTATGAATTTTTTTTTAAAGAAGAGGCAGTCATCCTCTTCCCTATCAGAAGTCACACTTCTCAGGGGCTTTATTGATCTAGCCCTAGTATCTGTTATAGCAGTCTGCACCCTAGGTCTGACCTCAACATAGATTTCTTTTTATCAAAGATTTATTTTGTTTTATTTATTAGGGTTTTTAGACAAGTTTGTGAGTCTATTCTAATATGCCTGCTTGGTATTGTTAGTGACTCCCTGTGATCTGTGATGTGCTAGAAGTCATTTATTGGTCTTGACTTTTCGTCATTTTTCCCTCTTTTGCTTTAGAAGAAGAGAAAAGAATTCATTTCCAAATTTCTTGTTTTGAAGCATAAAACAATAAAAAAAAAAAATCATTTCTTTGTTTGGTAAAAGTAGTTCAGGTTAGTTGCTTTATTTACCAAGGAAAAATAATTTTTTCTTAAGTTCTTTATTTGAATGCTTAGGAATTTAAGTATCCCATAGTCGAGTGAAATCTTGTTTTAAGTTTTTCTTTTCAAATATCTGAGAAAAGTAGTTACGAAAAAGTTTGATTAAAGAGTTTAAATTGGCAAATCTTTATTTGTGAAGAAGATGTAGTTTGTTTTCAGTTTCATCTTATGCTCTTCTCTTTCATCTCTTAAAGAACATAATTGGTTTCAATTCCATTCCCTTTGACTTCAGACAACCACTAAAATTAACTCTTAATTAAAAATTATTAGACTTTGTGTTTGTAGGGTCCAAGAATTTAGTCTAGGCTAGATCCTTGATTTAGGATTGTAGAGGAAACTCTTCAAGGATACAAAATCAAGCATAAGAGTCTATGCTAGGGAGTGATTGAAATTCCACTAATTGTGGAAGTTACCTGGGACCCCCCTCTAACACAGGGGCTAAACATGAGGTCACGTGCAAAAAGGTAGGGGAGATAACCCCTCCAAAGCTAGACTAAGCGTAGTGGGGAATGCATATAGAGGGATTATCTTGGGATTCTATTGATCGCATTTTCCACAGAGCTTCATGGGTCTCGAATCCATTCGAGGTCCTCAGTCGTCTTTCGAAACACTTTCTTTTGATACCCTTGATAGTTTTCCGTCTTGATACCCTACTCATTGCGGTCCACCCGACTGTCGATTGTACCCGCCTGGTGACTGTTCGTGCGTTGGCAACCTAGTTTCCTTTATCTTAGTGAGTTACATAGGTGATTACGGGGGTATACTGTGATACCTAGGGAAAACATCGGGACACGCTTTGGAGAGTATACCCAGAGAGTGCTTCTATATTCGAGTTGCTATTGCACCGTTAAGTTTCTCTAGTGTTGGCTAGTGTAACTATTCTTCCAACTAGCTAGTGATTTGCTTGTCTTATCTCATAGGAGATTTTTCTAGTGTGTGTTGGTCTTTAACGTTAATAGAAATCCCTAGTGTGTCATTGATCTTCTCACACAATGGAGGATTAGGAGCTCCGTCAGTCGCAAAGGATTCTTGGCCTGTCGCCGGTTAATCTGGAGCCACCCCCGCTATAGCTGAGGAGAAGACTAGACCAGCAAGGGTATTTTTAGGTGACCAGGCCATAGGAAACTGAGCCCTACCCATCTCCAAGAGGATAACATTTGATTCTGGAGGAACCAATAATATTCAACCTCAAAGAGGAAGCTCTTGGTCCGTATAACCCTCTGATTACTGATCTATCGGTGCCCATCATCGTATAGGTTAAACCCTACGAGCGTCAGGTAGTGTTAAAAGCAGTGATGGAGACAAATGCTACTACTTCTTCAAGGACTCCTCATATTCCCTTTATGGTTGTCACTACAGGGGGTTTTCTACCTCCTAATCAACCATCGTCGATCCGAACCACTATGGTCTCGACCGCCTCTACCTCAGGCAATGGTCTAATTCCGTCTATGGCGGCGATCACTACACCTTTCACCCAGAGTGTGACAGTCCCTCCGTTCTCATACGGGATGCCTAGCTTCGATACGAACTCTATCCTTTCCTACTCCATGCTACAGAATTTAGGTCTAGGGGAAGGGAGCTCGAACGCTCCTCTTCAAGGATCTATGGGGGACATTTCATCTCCCTATAATGCTTTCCCTTATGGAGGGGGTCATATACCTCCTTCGTCCCCTTCGCTTGGCGGTGCTCACCAACACTCCGTCGAGCTGAACGTAAACTATAGTTTGTTTGGAGAAGTTAGTCAAGGAATTCCTTCTTATAGCATGTCGGTAGGTTCAACACTGTTCTATTTGTTTGACGTGTTTGGTAACAACACATTATCATCAGCTGCCATCTCAGCCGAGGGTAACCCCCGTTATGGACAACAAAATCCTATGCAGGGTACTATTCCTGCACAGGGGGTAAACTCAGGAATTCCTTCCTCACTAGAACTTTGGACTCCATGGTAGGGATCAGTTCCCTCATCATGGATTCCAACCAGGGGAAACCCCTTCCATATCTAATGGAACCCTGGGAAAGTCTCAGGATCTATGCCCATCGGATCGGCAGGGGGCAACCCAATCCTTGGAATACAACGCAAGCCCAACCTTTTACATCCTATTACACGAGTCAGTCGATGACATATCAAAAAGCACGAAATCCATATGATGGTCATGGCCATGACTATTACTAGAACCCTACACAACAACCTAACTTTTCCTGGCAACCTGGTGCCAGCCAAACTCCAGGATCCTTTTTTTCTGGTTATAATCAACAACCCAAATTACCGTTTCTGGCAAATTTTCACTTGCCATAATTGACAAGGTTATTAAACGACCCTATCTGTCATGATCCGTGTTGGCCTCCCATGCAAAACAAGTTGCCTTTAGAAATTCCAAAGTTCAAAGCTAAGCCTAATGAAGATCCAGGCGATCATGTGACTACCTTCCATTTATGGTGCTTGTCCAACTCTTTGAGAGACGACTCCATTCAGTTGTGTATGTTTCAATGAAATCTCATAGGGAGTGTTGCAAAATGGTACATCGAGCTCAACTGCTCAAGATACTCTACCTTTGGTGAATTGGCGATGGTTTTCTTAAACCATTTTCAATTACCTGTGAGATACGACTCTGACACTGAATTTCTGGCCAACTTTGAGCAGACAAAGGTGAACCATATCTCAGATCACATCCGAGAATGGAGACGTCAGAAGAGTTTGATAAAAGTACTAGTCCCACCAGCATTCCTTCTTGAGTGTTTCCTTAAGTCTTTAGTACCACAGTTATCTAAATACATCGCAACGTCGGGGGTCTTTTAAGAAAAAGAAGCGATAATGAGAGCTCAACAGCTAGAGCTGATTTACTCTCAGTCTGGTTTACTTCATGAAGTTTTTCCAGATGCATCGTGGTCGATACTTGACAAGACCAGACAGAGATATGGACCACATGTCGATGGTATTGTCGGTTCAGCGCAAATGAAGCCCGATGATCAGCTATCGAATCAATTGCATCAATTGTCAATATAGAAAACAACGGCCAACCAGACCACTGGCTCGGCTGCTACCCCTACGCAAACATCAAATGTACACAATGTGCAATTGGCAAACCCAAAGGCCACCTCGAAGCCTGACGGAAAGATGAAAAAGTGAAAGAAGGGTAAGGGGGATAAGAAACCTACCAATAATGGTGGCAGGGGAAACACAGAAAAGAAGAAGTTGAAGTATTCATGTAATATTTGCACGGAAGACCATCTGACTCACCAATGCCCTCAGCTTGTGAAGGCCCAAAATTTATTGGCACATCAGCAGCCTACCATGTTAACAAACCCATTTCCACATGGGCAAAATTTAACTCAAGTATCATCGAGCACGAAAGGGGGCAGTCAGGGACCCCCTCCATATTCGAGTAATCCTTCGTCCATGAATGTGTACATGATGAAAGGTAGCGTTGATATAGAAACTAGGACACGCAACTATGGAATGAAAAACACCTCTGAGAAGGGTAAAGAAGCTGAAAACCAACCTCTTCCTCTCTAGATTGAGAATATGTTGGGAAAAACAGTGACACACATCCCAAAAGGTGCACTCAAGAAATATTCCCACAATCCAAATGCAAGGGCCGCCTAGAACTGCTCAATGGTGGAGGATTTGTCTCAAACCCGTTGTGCAATGCCTTCTTTGGAAGTCCTCCAGAGTTGCGCTTTCGAGAGAAAGGCTATGTTATCTTCCTTAGGATCTGCTAAGACTTGTTATCCGGGAATGATCATGCTTGATACGACCGACTTAAAACCTCGTTTCCCTTACCACATGGTGTTTCAGATAGTAGTGTCTTACACCATGAAAACTTTTACTCAAAACATTTTGCACACAATGGTTGGTGAGGGTGCCTCAACATGTGTGATGTCTTTGGCATGTTGGAAGGCCATTGGGCAACCCATTTTGTCTCTGTTGCCTACTCTTCTTACCGCTTTCGACGGTCATTCATTCCAACCAGATGGAATCATCCCCTCTTTCCCCATGCAGTTAGGGGGGAAGACTGTGTGCGTCGAGGTTGAAGTGGTCGATGCAGCTCTCGACTACAATCTCTTGTTAGGAAATATTTGGACCTATGCTATGCAAGCAGTGGTCACAACAATTTTTCGGGTTTTTTTGTTTCCACACGAGGGTCGGATTATGTCCATTGATTAGTTATCCTTCACCCATCCTGACCCTTCATCGGGAGTATCCATAGTCCCAATGATTGATAATCCTCAGTTAGGCAGCGTCAACGTAGGGGTTGGTTTGTTCCCACCTTTAATGGGTACTTTCGATTACCCACCTCCGACCGACAATGTCTAGTACATATCAACTGTCCCCGACTAGCTTAGGACTACAATCTTTCAAATCTCATCATTTCGCATGACTTACTTTAACGATCCATGGACTCTTCCTTCCCCATCAACCATGATGGAAGGGACAGGGCACCATGGCATGGCCATGCCTTTGTCCGTGACATAAGTTGTGCACACTATAGCCCAGCAAGATTTTGCCAACCCTGATCCGACTCCCCCATAGGAGTTAGATCTGGTTCTAGATCCTATTTGGGCTCAAGGTTCCCTTGTCGATACTAATTCTTTAGACATATTCTTGCCCTCAGACGAGGCGATTATTGAGGCAATGACTAGTCCGAATAGACCCTGGGATGATCTCCATCACAGATCTTATTTTCTATTCGAGTTAAGAAGAATTGAAGAATTCACTCTGACTATGACTGGAGATAGGGATTTTCCTATCAATCCTTTGGCTATGAACGTTTTTTATGCTAAAGGAAATATAGCAACCATCGCTAAAAAGATACCTATTGATATCTCCAGAACCCCTAGCATCGTGGAGAATGTCTTCGTCGGAGCGGACTACTCTCCCGAGGAGATTCAAATCTACATGGATTTATTTAAATAATTTTGTGACATGTTTTCCTTGTCTTACAAGGAAATTCCAGGCATAGATCCAAGAATCGTTGAACATGAAATCAAGACATATCCTGACGCTAAGCCGTTTCGGCAGAAGCTTCATCCGATTAATCGTAATAAAGCAGAAGCTATTAAGGCTGAAGTGGAGAAACTGCTTAAAGTTGCTTTCATCTACCCCATCCAATTGACTCAATGGGTTTCAAATCTCATTCTAGTCAACAAACAGCAGGGTATGATTCGCATATGTACTAACTTCCGTGATTTGAACAAGGCATGTCCAAATGATAATTTCCCCACGCCATTTATTGACCAGATAGTTGATGAATACATAGGTTGCGAGGCCTTTTCTTTCATGGATGGTTTTTTGAGATACAATTAGATACAGATCAAACCCGAAGACCAACACAAAACCACTTTCATTTGTCCATGGGGTACATTCGCTTATCGGAAGATGCCTTTTGGTATAAAAAATGCTAGAGCTACTTTTCAGCGAGCCATGTCTTTTGCTTTCCACGATCTAAAACACATAGTTGAGGCTTATCTTGATGATTTAGCATCATGATCTCATAAGAGATTTGATCATCCCACACACCTCCGACTCATCTTTGAGTGATGTCGCTACTACCAGATTCGTTTGAATCCAAACAAATGTAGTTTTTACATAATGTCGGGTCGTCTGCTAGGTTTCATAGTTTCAACAATAGGGATCATGGTCGACCCTCTAAAGGTTGAGGTGATAGTTCAGTTGCCTCCCCCTTGTACAGTCCCTCAGCTTTAGAGTTTACATGGAAAAGAGAACTTTTTATGGTGTTTCATCGCAAACTATGCCAATATCACAAAGGGTTTCATGCAATTACTGAAGAAGGAGCGTTGAAACCCATCCTCATGTCTGCCCCTCTGCTTCGGCCACCCAATTATAATAAATATTTCTTATTATAATTGGTCGTTACGAAGTTGACCATCGGTATGGTCTTGGTTCAGGAGGATGATTTTCGCTCAGAATACATGATATATTACCTGAGCCGAGGCCTGGCTGGACCAAAACTCAATTATTCCCACGTGGAAAAACGTGTGTTCGCAGCAGTTCATGTTGTCTAGAAATTCCATCATTACATCTTGTTTCGCAAGACCACCGTCATTGTCATTGTGAATCCATTTCAATATGTGCTGACACGACGTGTAATCGGAGGAAAGATCAGTAGATGGATAGCTATCCTCCAGGAATTCGACTTGGATTTTGTTTCGGTGAAATCCAAAAAGTCATTGGTCTTTGTAGAATTCATCTTGGAACTTCTGGTCGAATCAGGTGATGTTATACCCGAGGATTCACCTATCAAAGGAGAAATGTTTTTGATCGCGTCTTCGGACCCCTGGTATGGATATATACTAGTCTTTCTCTAGACTTTGAAGTGCCCAACCTCTTCTTCTCATGATGAGCGTCACCGTATACACCATCAGGCCAAGAACTATATCTTACTCGAGGACACTCTATATCGTCGAGGTATAGATTGCATCCTTCACCGGTGTCTCACTCATGATGAAGCAAAAATCATGCTTAATGATTTCCACACTGGAGCATGTGGCGGTCATCTGTCTGGGTTGGAAACAACCCAAAAGATTCTACAAGCTGGTTACTTTTGACCGACATTGATCAAAGATTATGTTGAATCGGTCAAGAAGTTCCACTCGTGTCAGATCTTCTCTCGGAATATGAGGGCACAACCCGCTCCCATGTTTCTTGTCATCACAATTAGTCCCTTCACAAAGTGGGGGATTGATTACGCTACATGCAACCCCCCTTCATCAAGGGGGCATTGTTATATCATCGTAGCAGTAGACTACTTCACAAAGTGGGTCGAGTCTATGCCAACGTTTAAATGTGATGGCGAGACAACAACTCTCTTTTTGTTTAACCAGATAATAGCAACGTTTGACATCTCGAGAGAGATTGTCACTGACCATGGCAGTCACTTTCAGAATAAAATGATGTCTGAGTTAACGTCAAAGCTTGGGTTGAGGCAAGAACATTCATCACCCTACTACCCTCAAGAGAATGGTCAGGTGGAAGCTGTAAATAAGTCCCTTAAGACTATTCTACAACGAACGATCAATTCAGCCAAGTCAAAATGGATTTTGATGTTTTACTCTGCATTATGGGCCTATTGAACATCTCTTAAGAATACAACTAGTTTCTCACCTTTTCAACTCGTTTACGGGCTAGAAGCAGTCTTGCCTATAGAGTGTGAGATCCCATCTCTAAAGTTGACAGTACAATTATCGTCAGACACCTCACCGCTTGAAGAGAGTTTATTATATCTTGAGCAGCTCAATGAGTAGCGTCGGGATGCATCCTTGGCTAACAAGGCTCACAAACAAAAATTTAAGTGTCAGTATGATCGGTCTATTCGTCCTCAGATTTTCTCTAAAGGCAACCTTGTCCTAGCCTATGACCAAGATAAAGATCCCCTGGTGGCAAGCGAGTTCAAACCCATGTGGTTCGTACCTTTCATCGTGAAGGAGGTTCTAAAGAGGGGTGCTTATCGTTTGGTAGAATCTGAGGGAAATGCTTTGGTGGAGCCTAGAAATGGGCTCTACCTCAAGAAGCATTACTAGTAGGTGGGTTGCCTTGGGTGACTTCTTGTACATATGTATAGTTCTTATACATTTTCTCTTTTAGTTTTTGTCATTTTGGTTTTATGGACGTGTCATTTTTTATGTCATCTTTTTCACTATGGAAGATGTCAAGTGAATTAGAGGTGTTTGTTGGGTTTGCGGACGGCGCTAGCCGACACACTCGAAGGCCTACTTCCACAGCTTGGGTGATTTTCACACCTCAGGGCCAGTTTCTATCTTCAGGAGGTATCTATTTAGGTGACGCCAAAAACAATGTCGTCGAATACAGCGCAGTCTTAGAGTTGCTTCGTGACATTTTGTCGCATGGTATCTCTCACCTCCAGGTCTACTTAGACACTCAGCTAGTTGTGTCCCAGTTAAATGGGGTTTACCATGTTTACGATCCTACTCTACACCGACGGTTCCTTAGGGTACATCTCTTAGAATGAAGATTTGATTACATTGTGTATATCCATGTTCCTAGGAGATTGAATCAAATCACAGATACTCTAGCTAATCATGTATTAGATTGGCATTTTGCGCACATGTAAGAAAACACACACACACACACACACACACACACACACACACATGTAAATACATTTGTAAAATAAATGTAATCCATAAGATGTAAAAATATGTAAATACACACGCACACACACACACAGAGATATATATATATCGAAAATATCAGAGTACATGGGTGGGCATAAGCACCTCAAAAATATGTCCAGTAAGAGTCACGGGGCTTATGCCCTCAAAAATATAAAAAAGGTTCCCTCAGCATGTAAGTAGTCTAGCCTAGCTAAGGGTGGGGCCTGTTGGCCCTGCCGTAATGAACTACGACATTTGCCAAATGCCAGAAGAGCTGGACCTAGGTCCATGGTACCCCAAATACATGAGGTTGCATCGCTGGTGGCAGATCCTTGATCTCTTCCATAGGGACTGTGTGAGTAAGCGTGGTGAGGTTCTTCTCCACCCGTCTCAATACTCTCTCAGACTCTCCGGTTGGAGGCCCCTCTGCTGCTGCCACTGGTCTGGCGGCTGCAGCTAGTCCTACCTCTGGTCGAGGACATCACCTAGTCCTTGAGAAGTCTGTTGGACACACTGGTCCCACATCTATACATAACAGATACATAAGTGTCAGATACTCTGGTATACAAAAGAAAATGATATATATAAAAAGAAATAAAAATTAAATAACTCTAAAAAACAAACTTACCCATCTCTCCTGGCTCCACTCTGGGAGGTACAGGCATGTCGAGATCTCTAGAAATATTGATCCTAGAATAGGGGTAGTGCTCTATTTCCAGAATCTGTCGTGCCCACCAGTCAAAAAAATTCTCATCGAAGGCCTCTACGGTCCTCCCTTCCCCCTGTCGCAGAATCAACACCACCCATCTGCATAACGCTGGGAGAGAGGCCATGTGCCCTCGTATCGTCTCTCACGGACTAAGAATAGGTACCCTCTCGAAGAAAAAGGAACACAGAACAGTCCCGAATCCAAAGTTTTTGTTCTCCCGTATCCGACACTTTGTTAGCTATCTCTTCATGCAATCTAGCATGGTTGTACTCCATTCAAAAAACTATGCATTTAATCACTGCACTGCACAATGCATGTGTGCCTGTGAGGCCTGATGTAACGTCATCAATCTAGTGATCCACCCAATGAGTAACACTGTCACTTTCAGTGACAGATTTCTGATCTTATTTATCGGCACCTGAGAACCCACTTTCTTAGCACCAACCTCGTAATGGACTCCAATCAACTCCTCAATGTTGTGAGGCCCGAGGGGAAAGGTACGCAAGTTTATTAGATCCCCTCTCCTCGAGAGATCAGTCAGGAAGTAAATATATTCATTCATGGGAGTCAACGACTGCCCCTCAAGCATAAATGCCTTAGCATCAGGATGCCAGTAATATATCAAAGCATTCAACAACCTGGGTTGTGCCCTCATAAACAAACACTGGAAGAATTTCAACAATGCACATTGTGCTAATACAACGATAGCAGCAGGGTCTTGTGAGACCAAAAAATCAATGTCTTCATGCTCCCTCTCTCTCCAATGGACATACATCCTGCAAAATGACAAGTTCATGGGGACTTAACTCTTGCTTTTCATTTTTTTACACATATTGGAGGGTGTACGCGGGTTGTATTGGACACAGTCACGTATACAGGCGTGTAGATCATTTTCTTCACACAAGCATACGTTGGTTGTCCTAAGACAGCCTGCTTACATGTAGGGCCGACCTTTTTAAAGGTCAGCACCCCCCCAAAAAACAAAAGGAAATGAAAAAAGGAGGAATGGAAATGAAGGAGGGGCTAGTTTGTACTTACTTGGTCCAAGCGGAAGTCTGTTTCGTCCACTGAAGCTCTTCGAATCAACTCTTTTGGAAAAGGGGTGTTTTTGACTTTTCTGTCAATTCTCAATTTATAATGGTGACACTAAGCTGCCAGCTTCTATTTATATAATTTTTGGCCCCTTTTTGTCATTTTTTGGACCCTTTTGTTGTTTTTTCTAGCCTGAAAATCGTTTAGTGTGGTTCTTGAGTTTCTTTTGGGATGTTACTATACATTTTACTTTTGGTTTGGTGAAATTTTTTAGAGTTGGGGCACTGTTCAAGTCCTTTGGTGAAAAGTCTTTTTTCCAACTTTGTGCATTTAAGATAGGATTCCACCTCCACTTGTTGCACCTCATTGTATTTTTCGTTTTTCCATAGGATCGATCCCACCGAATTGTGACACGGAACCCTCACTCCTGCTCTAGAAGTGTTGTAATTTAGTGGTAGAGCCTACCTTCACATGGATGCCCTAGGTAGATCCTAGTTTCATTTTGGTATCCATGTCATCGCTAATGACTTTAGGCTCAGGAGTCCTTTTAGTCCTATCTTGATTACGAGTTTGGGCCTTCACATGTTTGATATGTTATCACTCTTGGTTTCACCTTAGGGACTCCCAAAACAATGAGTCTTCTTTTAGGCCCTTTTCAGACCCTCTAAACATGAAAATATTTATGAGCGATCTTGTTTCCCTTCACGCTCGCCAAACTAAAATTTGAAGGCACGTTTGTCCGGCGGTAGTTTACCCCTTTTTCGGTCCGAATGGTCAAATGTACGAACAAAGGTATACTCTAGGAGCCTCGGTTCTCTAGAAGAGTATTCTCAGGTATAAATTTAACCCTTTTTCGGGCCCGAGGGACTAAATTTACGAAAAAGGAACCCCCATGGAGTCCATAGTTAATCTCTTTTCAGACTCCCTAAAATTGAAAACATGGCCGAGTGACCTTGTTTCTTCACACTCATTAAATCAGTCCAGAAGAACATCCCTTACGGAGTCCATAGTTAAGATCTTTTCAGACTCCTCAAATATGAAAAGATTGTTGATTGATCTTGTCTTTGTCACACTTGTTAAAATGGTTTTTAATAGATGTTTGTTCGGTGCTAGTTTACCCCTTTTTTGAACCAACTAGACTACCTTCAAAAAAGGTACCCCAGTGGAGTCTCCTTTTACTCTTTTTCAAACTCTCTAAAAATGAAAAAACCTCTAGCTTACCTTGTTTGGGCTCGTTAAAATTACATCAAAGGATGTTATCATTGTGTCTTATTAATCACATTTTCATCCCCACGTCTTTGGCCTAATGTCGGCTCCATGTTGCTCTCAAATAAACCATCTGAAGCATGCCTTATATGCAATCCTTGTAGCACTTTGCCTCTGTGTCTTGACACCTTGACCCATGGAGGATTTTTCCTAAGTGTCCTTTTCCTGCATATGTCCCCTTTCTCTGAGCATCAGTGTGTTCCTTGCGCTTGGAACTAGTATGTCTGTGACACTCGTTCCTCCTTTGTAACGTAGCATTCTTTTATTCTTTTTCAATCTTTCCAAAATTATTGAAAAAGACAAAAAAATCAAATAGACCCCAAAAAGAGGAAGAGAAAAGTATTTTCTTTTTGCTGACAACACAATGAGTCGCCCTTGGAAAAAGCACATACTTTCATTTGTTTTTCAAGCTTGAGGATTCAATATGACCTTAGGAAGTTGTTCTCGCTACATAGAGTTGTGTCCTCCTCCATTTGGTTATCCTTCCAAACATATGGAGAGTTCGCGTTGCCTCCTGCATCATGAACTTATGTCAATGCCATGTTTCCTGAGTCTCATCTTTTGTCATTCTTTTTTCCAAGGGAATTTTTACTAAACTTGAGTCGTCCCTTCTACATTTTGTCTATTGTCCTCATGCCTAGCCATCCCGAAAGTCCAATTAAGTCCTTTCTCAAAATCAATGAAGTTCTATGCCTGATCACCGAGATCCTCTTGCCTATTCCCGATGAGTCGTAAAACACCTGTGGGTAGTGAAGTCGTACACTGATATTACACTCCTACCCGAGTTTTGAAGATTTTGAAGTTGTTGCTCGAGCTCTGAAGACCTCATCTCCCACCATCAGGTGTCATTGGATTCTTGAAGATGGATACTATACATGTATATCTTTTGATTTTGAGATGTACATCCATTGTGTATTGCTCGCGGCTACACTTTATATAGTTATATGACATGGATATGCAGTGCATTTGATTAGCAGCCATGATTTTATTTTATCCTGAGCATGTGTATGTCCGCCTTGGTGAGACAAATTGTTATTTTGCAGATGGCACCTCCTAAACTCTGGTCCCTAGGCTCACTCGCTTCATACGTTGGTGAATATTTGTAATGTATTTTGGCCATCAGATGCTCTTCTGACCTCACACATTAGGGGGCATCTGTTATAACCCTAAATTGCACCAGACATGCATACCTGGCATCAGGCCATCTTACTTGTTATCTTTGCCAAGCCATCACTGAAAAACTCTTCTAAAAACCCATTTTTTTGAAGGTGTATGTGCCTTGCACCACTAGTGCCCATGTACACACGCTTTCTTCACCACTACAGCCCGCATATACTCACAAAAAGAGCGAAAAAATGAAAATTGCAAAGGAATACGAGTTTTCGGGCCGTTACCTAACCATTTGACCGCCCATAACCAGTCACCCCAACCGTTACTATATTTTTGTCCTATAAAAGAAGGTGTTGGGGTCCAATTCCAAACGGAAGCACGAGAGCATAGAAACTCTGCCCATTTCAATATTCCCTCTTTGACCTATATTTTGCAACCACATTATGAGTTTGAGATAGAATTCCTTCTTCCTCCATTGTAAACCCTTTCCATTTCCCTAGAGAGAACTAAAGAGGAGAAGAATGCGTGGAAGTAGTTGGTGCATGGTGAAGAGGAGCCCAAGACCGAGTTCGAGGAGCAGTTTCCGGTCTCATATTGTAAACGATTTTTGTGAGATTAATATAAAGAAATACTTTTTCCATACCGCCAAATGATATCTTAAATCTTTATGATTTGTTTACATTTTTTGTTA
>JASDQU010586238.1:0-49846 GCA_032191745.1 Picea mariana | reverse complement strand
TTGAAGAGTTTAACCCCACTCATAACCATCAACAAAAGGCGTACATAGGGGCCAATATTTCTTGGAGATCTAAAACTCTTATTGCTCAATTAAGGACTAATTCTCACCAACTCCGTTGTGAAACAGGGCGCTGGAAAAGGCCAAAAGAAAAGTGGGAAGAAAGAGTGTGTATTCTATGCTCGTCCGGAAAAGTGGAAACAGAAAAACATTTCATTTTAGAATGTGAGGCCCTCAAAGACAGCAGGGAAAATTATGCAGGTATTTTGGCAGCTAATTCCTGGGATAATCTATTCAACGAAGAGTTTGTTGAGAAGCTGGGAGCGATTATTGTAAAACTTCACAGGAAAAGGGCTGAATGCAAAAGCCAGATGGAAAAACAATCTGTCCCATAGGCTATTTTTAGCCTCGTGGACGTTAAAAATACTTTCTTTCTTTCTTTCTATATATATATAATTGATTTTAAATTTAATTAAAGGTTTAAACTGTAAAGAGTACCAACCTTACAGGATAAAGGCAATTAGTTCAATTAAAAAGGGAACACTCTTAAATTCAATTAAAAAGGAGTAAAAAAGAGCCCATCCGAAGGTTAAAAAAAAGTGGTGATTATTAAGTTTTTATATAAGTATAATATCAAGGTCAGATTATTAAGAACTAAGAAAGAAGAATATGTGTATGTGTGGGTGTGTAGAGAGATAAAAAGTCATTTATATGTCAAGAAAAAAGGGCATATTTATAAGAGTATTTTAAAGTTTCAAGGTAAATAATTACCAAGAAAAAAGGGTTATTTTCGAAGAACTCGACTTGTGGAATGAGAAAAAATATGACAACTGATTTACAACTAAATATTGGGGATTATACCGTTGTAATGCAATTCACTGTCGGATTTTTATGGAGCGATGATGGTGACATAATTATGGATTCATGTTGGATGGAAACACTAGGTTCCTTCATCTTGAACATGAAATTTAAGTTTTTGACATTCTCCTATAAAAAGAAGAAGATAACGTTACAGGACATTAAATCGGATTCAAATCCAATAACATCAAAATATCTTAAAAGCATCTCAAAGGTGATCCTTCAAGAAAATCAATGGTCAATATCAAAAATGCAAAAAGAATTTGACAAAGTTATTAAAGATCAAAATGAAGAAATTTATCACCTCAAGGACCATGGTCAAAAATTACTCGCACAAATCAAGAAGGCTAAGGTCACGAAGCAATATAGTTATTAGAACAAGAAAAGGAGGATCTCGAGGAAGAATTCAAGAAGAAAAAAGAAGAAAATTGTGCTTAAACAACCTTAATCAAAGGTTATTGGAACAAATCATAGGTTTAAAAGATTAGAATAAAGACACTAAGAATAAAGTCAACAATCCAAAAAATGAAGAATTTTCACGTTTAAATAATCGTAATTAAAACCTACTTATGCAAATAAAGAAGTTTAAAAATGATACAAATATCAAAGAAACATCGAAATCTTCAGAAGTAAAATTTCAAGTTGTGGAAAAAGAAACAAATACAGATCCAACCCACATCACAGTGAAAGAAGATGTTGATCTAATTGAAGTAAAAACATATCCAAAAATTCCATGTAAAGATCCAGCAACCAACCAAGTAACATTGTTGCATGAAGAAAATCATATATCGAAATTAAACCAAGAAAACACTACAAACATGATACGGGGAAATCATGTCATAAGAACACCTTATCGACATCCAATTCATAAAAACAAATATCTTAAACAATCAGAGTATCAATATCATTTAGGTCAGAAACGACTAACTTATTGATCAAAAAATATTGATACCAATGCAATTAAATCTCATGATAACAATTTATCATGGAAGTGCAAAGTTCCGCAAAGGATTGAATTAAGATGGCCAGATCCTTTAAAAATTCAAAAATTTTGCTCAGCACTCAGAGGTTCATATCGTCTCGTATCATCAACTACAATAGCTCCAAGAATTGAGAATGATGCGAAGACGTTACAAGCCAAATAAAAAGACGTCAAGCCCTTCCATCACTATGCTTTGAGGACAAATCATTTCAAAAGGGGAAGGCAATGCTATGAACACAAATAGATATAAATAATGATTAAATAATAATAATTAATACGCAATAACTAAATATGTTATCAAAAGACACCTCCATGATGAAAGGTCATGTCTCTTCATGAAAGGGCACCCCTACGTGAGTATATATACGGGCCCTCATTCTCATTGTAATCATCTCATATTCATATTCCCATACATTATTATTCAATATAATTATTATCCTAGGATATGTTAGGGCTAGCTCCCTCTGGAGATACGAGTACTTTCCCTTTCTTGAACATGACGACAAAACCCATGTCCTCCATAACTGAGACTAAGAACAAATTCTTCTTCAGTCCTAGTACATATTGCACATCCTAGGCCTCAAACAAACCACCAGACTCAAGTTGGAACAAAAATTATTCCCTCCCTCTTCACTGCATACTTGGCATCATCACCAAGCTCAACACGGATCCCTAAGTTCTTTGTTAGACTGTTGAATAACTCTCGTGCTTCTGTCATGTGATGTGATGCATCATTGTCCAAGTACCAAGCACTCTTGGTGACTGTGTTGGTGGAAAGGTAGGAAACTAGTGAGAAGTCATTCTCAAACTTCGCAGCAAACTCATCAAACTCATCAAACTCAGTTTATGTTGATGTTGCTACATGTGATTTCCCTTGCCCATTCTTCTTCTCCAGACACTAAGATGCATAGTGTCCATTCTTGTGGCACGCAAAGCACTTGATCTTACTCAAGTCCTTCTTCCCCAACTTTGAGGTTTCCCCCTCACGGTTACCCTTGGAACCCTTTCCTTTGTCTTTCTTGGCCTAACTAACTAGGGCCAAGTTCTCCTCTCCATCTCCTTTCCTATCAGCTTTAGACTCCTCCCAAGTCTCTTCCTAAATGCAATCATCCCAAAGCCTCTCCCAATTGGAAAGTTTCTCATGAGCGTGGAATCCCATGACAAATGGTTCCCATGACTTGGTGAAACCATTCAATGCCACATTTACAAGTTCGACGTCATCCACTTTCTCCTTAATAGCTGCAAGTTAATCATGTGTCTGGGTGATCCTCATAAAGTAGCTGGTAACATTGTTAGATATGGACATCTGGATGGATTTGAGCTCATTTCTCAATATCGTCTTCCTATTCATGTTGTCACTATGGAACAAATACACTAGAGCCTTGAACATCTCTCTAGCCAACTGCTTCTCTGTCAAGTGAGGGATTAGATGATCCTTCATGGCATCCATGATCACTCTATGGGATTCGATGTCCTTCTTCTCAAGAGTGTCCTTTTCTGTTGCATCTATCGGTATAGGAACAACCTTTTCTACAATCTCCCAAAGGTCATGTTCCTTCAAAAGCAAAGTTGCCCTCACCTTCCATGATAGGAATTTAGATTCTCCATCCAACCTATCTTCAAACATGAGACTAGTTACTGCCATTGTCTAGATATGAAAAAAATCAATTATCGTGTGCTTATTCCTTCAAGCACCCACAAGAATTTCACTGTTGGTTTATAGATCTGCAAAGATCTCCTTGTAGTCTGACAGATCTGTTGCAAACTATTTTGGATATGTATTTAGTGCTTTAAACACCCACTTCTACAAATCAAATCTAATAAATCTATTGTCATAAATTGTTGTATAACCTGAAATTGGCCTCCCTCTCAGAGTGAAAGCTCTTATACCATGTTAATTTTCTAATGCAATGCCTAGATAAATTATTTCCTTGTGATTTCCTTGTTGAAAATTAAATTTGCAACTCACGAAATAAAATATATTGACTGAATAATTAACTGGAAATAAACAAATCAACGGAAGCAACTGGAAACCAAATTAAACACAAGCACACTTTCACAACAAATTTTCTACCCTTCAAATCAGATTTTCATTAATAATGACTCCAAGCTTACAAGGGTTCCCAAACTAGGAAATCTACCCATTGAAGAAAGAAACAGAAAGATACAACAAATCCTAACTAATTGATATGTTTCCCAGATCCTCTATCACCAACTGTATGACCCTGTACGTAACCTTATATGCCTATACAGCGCATATACGCGCCCAAGCCCTATGTATGACGTGTACCCGCTCATTGGGCACTATATACCTGCATACCTACATACCTGCTCCTTGGGCACTCTATACCCGCATACCCATGCCCTGCATAACCTATGTGACACGTACCCACGTACCCATTCTCTGCACAACATGTGTGGTGTGTACACGTGCCCTGAACCGCCTATATGGCACATACCCATGTTCTACACTACCTTTACAGCATGTACGGCGTTTCTTGCGGTTTTGTACGACCCATATCTACGATTATACATGTTGCTAATATGTCTTGTTATTGCCCACTTGTTTCCTTCTCCTTTGGACTGAGTTGATCTCTAGATGAAAGTCTTTCTTCACCCTTGTTGAGATCCCCTTGAGTCACAGTGCTTCGTGTCTCAAACACTCAATGAGCAAAAGTTCTTTGATCTCTATGAGTCACTGACTCCAATAGATATGTCTTCTCCTTTCATCTTGGCTGGCTGAATTTTATAATATTGAGTTGAATCCCTGACCCTAATCTCCAAAGTGATTAACGATTGAGATTAGATCTCACCTCACTTGAGATCAACGGTTGAGATTAAGTTTAAATCACTAATGTAATTAAATTACATTTTATTAAACTTTTCCTAACTCAATAATTAAAAAGACATTCACTTTAATAGTTCATTTAATTAAAGTGAATTTTCAAAGTTTCTTATAGGTCCTTTGGATGACTTCCACATGTCTAGACACTTAGACGTGTGTGGAAGTACCTATCTGATGCTACAATCATCAACACTAGAGAGAGAGAGAGAGAGAGAGAGATAAGTTACCATAATGATGCTTGAAAGAGAAATTCATTACAATAACCATCAAAAGAGAGCACACCACTTGATATTGAGCTTGTAGGCTAAAGAATTACAAATTAGAGGTAAGTTGTGTATTTATGCACAACTCAAGGGTAAGGGCACTTTTCCCAAAAGGGGTTGTGGGCCCTCTATAATGACTAGGTTGGCCTTAACCACCTAGTAATATAACAAATAAGTGTTGGCTAGGTTGGATTTATGCCAAACCGAGAACACCATAATAATTATTACAAAGTGAGGTTGACCTAAAGTAAGCTTACACCATCTCAACATCCCCTTACGTGCCTAAGCAAGATGCCACGTAGATGAATGGTGAGTGCAAATGAGAGTCGATTTAAGATACCCAACTCAAATATAGGGTTGACCATGGTTGAAATACAAAGAGAGTGGGTTTATGTGTACCTAACTCGAATAAGAAAATGGGTTTACAGATACCCAACTTGAATATTATCAGTGCAAATACAATTCAAGTGGGTGTATGTATACCCAACTTGAATACCAGTAAGAATGGATTATGGATACCCAACTCAAATACGATCGAGAGTGGTTTTATGAATACCTAACTCAAATACATTTGAGAGTGGGTGTATGGATGCCTAACTCAAATGTAGTCAACTCAAAATGCAACTTAGAGTGGGTGTATGGATGCTTAAATCAAATATAATCAGCTCAAAATACAACTTAGAGTGCTTGTATGGATGCCTAACTCAAAGTCAGCTCAAAATACAACTTAGAGTGGGTGTATGGATACCCAAAGTGGCTAATATGACTGGGTTTGTAGATACCCACCTCGAATATAACCGAGAGAAATCGAATACTCGGAATGGTTTTATGGGTATTGTTACCCCCTAGCGTAGGGATAACTAAGGAGATGATGTCTCAAGGCCCACAAGTAACAGACATGGAGTGCCAAGAGCTTGATGGATAACACAACCCACAAATCCCCTCTTCTTTGCCACAATTCACCATCATCATCATTTGCAGCAGAGCAACGTTCACTACATCGGCTTAGCTCCCAAAAGACAGTAAGTCGTGCTTCATGACGTAACAAGTCTAGTCTCATGGTAAGTGTCACTTTAATATTTGAAGCATTTAAGCATGTTGCAAAGACTCGTTTCTTGATTATGGAACATTTTCTTGGAAATTATAATTTTTTTCCTAATTTCACCTTGGTGGTTGACATGGTATCCTAGTGAGTTGGTCACCCTCAAGAAAAGGGTTGTTACTGGGGGGTTTCCTTGAAGGTTCATTGTACCATTCCTCACTCATACTTACCACCTTCCACACCTATTCCCCTCGGTTTCCTCATATTTTGGGTTTTTCAAGTGCATTGACCCAAGAAGGGCTTTCATTAGGGCAATTTTGAGGTCTAAAAAGGGCCTCCTAAGAGATATAATAAAATATTATGAATTTGTTATTTTGTGGGGAGGTATATTTACAGCTCACCTTTTACACTACAATCCATATAACCATAGTTAAATTAAATTGAAAAGTTATCTAGAAATAAAATTAATAAAAAAAATAAATTATTAATGTGACTAAATGGAAAGGATGTGACTATAAATAGAAGTGAGTTTTTCAAAAAAAAATCATTGTCTCCTTTGTCCTTGAATTATTTAAAATAAAATATAAATATAAATTCATAAATTATTAATTATATAATATATTATTATATAAAATATAAATGCATATAGTAATATATAATTAAAATATTATATAAACATCAAATACATAATATATTTAAAATATATATATATATATATATATATATATATATATATATATATATAATAAAATTTTAAAAAATATATAATAAAAAAATATTTATATTTAAAATTTTAAAAAATATATAATTATAAAACACATATATGATATCATAAGTGGAATATATGATATCATAAGTGGAATGTATGATATATTATATATAAATAATGTATGATATAACATAATATCATACGTTCATGTATGATATAACATAATATCATATGTTCAGGTATAAACGTATATCATAACCCCGACCGACTTATATTTGAAATAATGTACTACTAAAGTAAATCAACTTAAATGCACGTTTCAAGTAAACATATTTTTTATATGTATTTTTAATTTCAAATATAAAGTGTTTAATGTATGAATGGATATAGGTACTTTATTCAAAAGTAAATTATTTTAAGAGTACTTTGAATACTTTTCTTAAAGCACTATCATAGTTAACTATGGTTTCCATCCACTATTTAGAATGTGACAATTCACCATTTTTAATTCAAACAATGCCAAGTCATCTCTATGGGATGATTTCATCTTTTGAATTGTGATTGGTTCTTATAAAGTAGATTTTGTGGTTAATTTTTTTTGTTTTGAGACCTTTTTTTAACCTCAAAATTCCACTCATTGTGTAATTTGTCCTTAAATAATTTGAAATAAAATATAAATATAAATTCATAAATTATTAATTATATAATATATTATTGTATAAAATATAAATGCATATAATAATATATAATTAAAATATTATATAAACATCAAATACATAATATATTTAAAAAAAATTAAAATATATATAATAAAAAAAAATTATATTTTAAATTTTAAAAAATATATAATTTTAAAACACATATATGATATCATATATACGTTCACGTATGATATAACATAATATCATATGTTCACGTATGATATAACATAATAGCATACGTTCACGTATGATATATTATATCATGTAATCTCGATCGACTTATATTTGAAGTAATATACTACTAAAGTAAATCAAGCTAAATACATGTTTCAAGTAAACATATTTTTTATATATTTTTTTAATTTCAAATATAAAGTGTTTAATGTATGAATGGACATGGGTACTTTATTCAAAAGTAAAGTACTTTAAGAGTACTTTGAGTACTTTTCTTAAAACACTACCATAGTTAACTATGGTTTCCATCCACCATTTAGAATGTGACAATTCACCATCTTTAACTCAAACAATGCCAAGTCATCCTTATGGGATGATGTCATCTTTTGAATTGTGATTGGTTCTTATAAAGTAGATTTCTGTGGTACATTTTTTTTGTTTTGATGTCCTCCTTTAACCTCAAAATTCCCCTAATGTACCTCATTTCATGGGAAGAAGGGGTTGAAGGCCCCGAGGTGTTGTAGTTGACATCATACATAAGTGCTCTCCCTAAAGTGTTGAGAGCCATGAAACGCTTCTTTGAATGAATAAAGGACTTTTAAATAAAAATGAATAAGAAAAAAGTGTCCCTCTTGATGGAGGAATGCATTACAGTGTTCTTTAATTTACAGTGTATATGGCACTCAATGTGTTCTAACTTCAAGTGGCATTGTGGTGCTCTTTTTCTTTCCATTGAACATAGCACTCAATGTTTGGACTTAATAAAAAGGAAAACAAAGGGCTTAGAAATAAAGAGAACTCAAGGATGTAGCACACCCTCCACAAAAGCACCCATAAATGAGACAATATGAACCCTTGATATGCCATGAACCCCATGCCCAAGAGTCCTTCCCAATCCACCTCATACTCATTACATGGTCCAGATAGGGTCTTCTTGGGAAACATTCCTTGACTTGGGGATTGGCCTACCCAATAGGGCACCATGACACCCCTCCCATACCTAAATTTGGTAAATTTTATAAGGTATTAGAGCATTTATTTAATTTGAAAAAGGGGATTTAATGCACTTGTTTGGGTGGTTCTTGTATTAAATGTGGCTTACTTGGCATGATTCATATGACTTGTGGACCCTTGGAGGGTGTACTTGTTGTCTTTGCCGGACCTTACCCAGTGAAAACTATGCATGAAGGAACTATGCCACTTGGACCTTCATAGGGGCTTGAAATACCACAGGGTGGATGTCATGCCCCACATGTGGGAGACTGTTGATGATGAGTGTTTCACCTTGAGGGTAGATGATGTTGCCTTTGGAGGCACCTTGGCATCATTGGAGGATGATATTGCACCCGTCTTCCACTTGGACGTAGACTTTGGAGGTGGCCTGGGACGTCACCCACTAGCCATTGATGTCATCTTGGAGGCTAGGGTTTGATGGATGATGTGGTTCCATAGGTGGTTTGACAGGTGGAGGCTCATGGCATGGGGCATTTGCACACAAGATCATGACACATGGCCTTTGGAATCCCAACGTTCCACTCATTGAGGTTGGACGTGACATTCTCTATCCCTAAGTCACGCTACTAGGGCATGATGTCACCCTCTTTAGGGTTTTATTTCATGTATTTTTCATTTTTGCATAATGTAAAGGAAAATAAAGGGGGTTGGCCCTCTTCTAATTTGTAATTGGGAATTTAAAGTGGACAAATTGGTTTAGATGGCCTCATGTAAATAGAGGACCATGTCATTTTCATTTATCATCATTCATTACTGACCATTTGCAAGAACAAGTCTGAAATTTTCTCCCTACTTGGCTATCTCTCTCTTTTACACTTATGTGATTTGCTTGGCGAATCGATTTGTGGGTGCTTTTGCGGATTTTTGGATGGAATTTCTGCAATTAGGGTTTTATCTCGTGCTATCTTGGTGAAGTGAAATTTATGCAATTTTATCTTCATGGTATCAAATGTTCATGGTAATTTCTTTCTCATGCTAGACGTCTTGCTTGGTAAAACCCTAAGAGAGGAGCATAAGTGCTTCCTCCTCTCACAAGGTTATTCTTGTTCAAAATTAGTGAAATAGCCTTGCTAGGGTTAGCATCCTTAAGCCCTAAAGTGTTAGCACTTTAGGGTTTTATCCCTAGACACTTGGTTTCTTGAATTAGTTGAAGTATTAAGAAGGGAGAAAATGTTTTTAAATCCCAAAAGTGTTTGCACTCTAGTAGTCATTCTCTTTAAGGCTTAAACCCTAAGGCCCTAAAGTGCTAGCACCTTAGAGTTTAATCCCTACCTCCTAATATTTTCTATCTCAATCTTCAAGCATTATTGTGTATTGTTGTTATAAAGAGTCCATAGCCCTCAAAGGAACTCATCTTACATCCTCTCCATCAGTGAAATTGATCAACAAACACTCTCTTTCTATTCTCTCAAGATTTCTACTAATTTTGCTAACGTTAACACTCACTAACTCTCTAGGAAACTTGATGTTGTTGTAAAAATTTTCTACAACCATCTTAATAAACCTTTATTTGTTGCATACTCTCTTGCAAAGGTGGTATAACTTGCTAAGAATTTCTCTTAAGAAATTGGATAATGTTCTATGTGATACATGCTTAATTTTTTGGTCAATTTGTTGAAATTCTAAGCTCTTTTATTGGTGTTGTCACAAATTTATATTGTTGTCATAAGATTGGTGTATTGCTGCAAATTTGTACCATCCATATCAAATTTTCATTGTCTAGTGTATTATGAGGTGTTAATTGCATGTTTGTATTTGGAAATTATCACATATATGCTATAAATTGTTCTTGTTCTAGGCAGGTACACAAACATCTTCTTACCTCTTAATTTTCCTTGAGCTAGACCTTGATTTAGGTGATCAAGAGAGGGGACGGTAGGCTTGGCTGCTTTACTTGATACTTTGATCCCTTGAGGTCACTGGGGAAGCCTCTCCTGTGGTGGGCCTCCTCCATCACTAAAACGAGGGAATTTATTACTAAGGTGACAGTGGTAGGATTTTCCATAGTTACGTAGATTTGAGGGACTTGTGTTGGGATTTGCACAACTACAAATCCTTCTATAACAAGTACTCAACTTGAATATAGCTCGCTTGAATATAATCGAAAGTGGGTGTATGGATACCCAACTTGAATATTCAGGATAAGTTTATGTGAATACCTAGCTTGATATAGGTTGGTTGTGGCCAAGATATAAAGATGAGTGGGTGCATGGATACCTAGCACAAAAAAAGGGTCGGTGTTATGCACAACATCTCCCCTTAATCTAAACAAGAGTCCTCAATGAGAAAACATTACATCACAACTTCCCTCCCTAATATTGAATATGGGCCATGTTACCCTCTCTCACCCAAGGGTAACTAAAGGAGATCATGTCTCATGGCCCGCAATGAAAACAATGATCTTGATGGTGATGATGATGATCAATATTCTCCACAAACAACAGTTGCTCAAATGTCTCCCTCCTCATCCATCTCATCTTATCACACTTGATTAGCATGGTCATCAAATGATGGTGGTCCAACACAATATGAGATACACTAGTCACTGTTTCATATAAAGTGTCATATTTAATACATTAGGAATTTGAGTGAGGATCATGGGTTGAAGTCGGATAATGAATCATAATCTTGGAAGTTATGATTTTTTCCTTGTTTCACCTTTGTGGCCATCATTTTTGTCCTAGTCCAATGTTGTCACTCTTGGGGAACAAGAGTACTACTGGGAGGCTTTGATAGGGGTAACATATTGCTCCCCTTCATACTTAACACTTTTCATCCCGGGGCCTTCCGGAATGTACTAAACTTCGGTAATGGTTGTTACATGTACACCAAAAAGGCTTGTGGTTCATTATTCTATGATCTTCTATGAGAAGAAAGGATATAATTTCAAGGTTGATGCAGCTACTAGAAAAAATGAATAAGAAAAAGAAAGAATGTTATAAAAGAAAGAAGAAATGATTGGATAATGAATGACCAACTTCAAAAGCCAAAGGCCAACTTGAGCTACATTCCCTTGCTATGAGGCGATTGCCCCTAGTCATAATGCACTGAACTAATATCAATTAAAAGGACTTAAACCCAGTAAGAAAAAGAAAGAAACAATAAAGCGCTTGAAACCTGAAAAGGGAACTTGCAATGTATCAAATGAATATCAAAAGGAAAGAAAGGGGTTTGGAATACACACACTACCAGGGAAAGGGTATCTAAAACAACAAGTGCTCCCTCTACAAAGGTGCTCATGGAAATGGATAGAGAACGGTACCTTGCTAGGAGCTAAGTGGGAAGTAAGAGCATTTACACCCCCATTCTAGTCTTCATCATTTATTGGTTTAAGTTCATTGATGTTGCAAGGGTTGGTTTGCAGAAGTAAGAGGATTTACTCCCCTCATTCTCAAACCCTAACTAGATATACTTGCCTTGGGAAGTAAGAGGATTTACACCCCTCATTCTCAAACCCTACCTAGATATACTTGCCTTGGGAAGTAAGAGGATTTACACCCACAAGAAAGTAGCATCTCTAGTTTATTTATTTGAGTCCATTAACCCAATATTAAAGGTACTAGTCATTTATTTTTTTGCATTGGAGATATAAAATCATTGTCTTGGGAAACATGAAATTTTGTCGTTTGAAAGATATCTTGCTTGGAGTTGGTTTTCCACATTGAGAGGAGTCTTCCCCTACTAAGGTGTCCCCTCTCTCCCACTACTTTAATTGATGTTACAAACTTTAACCTACAGCCATTAGGGCTGCAAAACCCTAGCTACTAACTCCCTCTTATCTCACTAACTAACCCTAAGAATTCTCTCTAACTTCACTCACCTAATCTACTAATTAGGGCACACGTTTTGGGATAGTTATTGACACTTTTCCATGGTTGATTTTGCTTCTACATGCCATTGAATGCTACAGACATAAGGCTGTGATTTTCTACAGAAAATACATGTTGTAACAACTTGCTTTATTCAGCCTCAAAGTGTCATTTTTCAGTCATAATTGATTGTCATATTCATTGATAATATTGTTCATTGATCTTATGCTTTACACGCTGATTTGAATGTCTTACTTGATGACATAAGTTGTCATCTACTACTGAAAATTAGGCACACCAAGCTTAACTTGTTGATCCACACTAACATATATCATTGCAAGTTGGATTTTCTTGTGTCTCGGGTAGGTACAATCATCCGGAGAAGTATTACACCTTTGGGGCAAAAATAACTTGACTTGCAAGGCATATATTTCCACTTCTTTTTCCACTTATACTTGACTTCTAGAGGTTCCACTTCCATATTCATTCATTTACATCTCATTCCCCCTAGGGTCACCGGGATCGCCTCCCTAGAGTGACCTAGTCACCCTTGAAGTGTGGTACCTACATCGAGGTGACATTGGGTGTAGGATTCCCAAGTTGTGGCACTTGTTTTTGTGGTTGAGTCAGGATTTTCCCAACTTACAACTTGTGCTATAACATTTTGGCGTCGTTGTCGGGGAATATTTTGAATATTCTTCGTACCCTAACGACACTTTGGTAAGCTATCTCGAAGCCTTTCCCTTAGATTTCTTGGCAACTCCACCTTCCTAGAAACCTTCCTTCCCCAAACCTTTCCCCCCTGGGAGGTTCAATCCTTCTAAGTTTTACCAAAGAAGGCCTCCTCTCAAGTCTCTTGTTGTTAAAACGTTTTTCCATAATGCCCTCCCTCTTGTTCCAATGGCTTGCCCTTGGGAAAGGGACCTCTACAAACCCCTTAACATGGCCAATATCCAAGGTTACCCCAATACAATGCCAAAAGAAGTCAACAAGTGGTTGCCAAAGTTCCCAGGAAACAATGCGATAACTGTTGAGGACCACATTTATGTCATGGGTCGGGACATGGGCAATGCAAGTATTGAACATGAATATGTGGCCATGAGG
Source organism: Picea mariana (assembly GCA_032191745.1). Taxonomy (NCBI): domain Eukaryota; kingdom Viridiplantae; phylum Streptophyta; class Pinopsida; order Pinales; family Pinaceae; genus Picea; species Picea mariana. The sequence goes on along the minus strand of JASDQU010586238.1, from coordinate 36,348 downwards.
TTATTTGCTTCATCATTGACTGAAGAAGCCCTTTATTAGTTCAGAGGACTCCCTGATAATCATCTCACGTCCTATGATACTTGTTCCAATTTATTCAAGAGAATATGATCAAAAAAGGCAGATGGTGGGACACTTGGGACTCGGTTCAATCAAGTAAATAAAAAGGAGAATGAAACAATAAAGGAACTCATTACCATATTTGACAGGTTGTACAATCAAATTCCAACAGAGTATCGTCCTACAACATCATCAATTCGTCTCCTTTACATGAATGTTTTTGAAGGGCAGTTCTGATACATTCTCAAAGATAAAAATTTCACATCATTGGCAGAGGATAAAGAGTTCAGTATCGACATTGAAGAAAATCTCCTTGATTCGAAAATATGACCTTTTCAATACCCTCGTGCTAAGGCAGAAGCGAGAACGAAGGTTTCCAACAACAATGTTCATGATCTGATTGCTCTCCCGACTCAGAAGATAGACCAAATGAATACTCAGTTTTTCCAGGTGCAGAATCATCTTATGAATCGTATGAATACAATGGAAAGAAATCAATATTCTCCCAAACCTCAGTTTTCCAGACAACAAAGAGATGCCACTGGTTGGAAACCAAGACCTCAACAAGAGGCAAAGGCCCCAGATACTTTAAAACTTGTTGGGATAGTTGATATAGAAGCTTGGTGCCTCCCATGCCAAGAACCCCATAGAGACGATGAGTGCCCCTGACGGAATGAAGATTATCCTAATGATATTAAATTCATGGATATGATTTGTAATTTCGACAATGAACAAGTTACCCAAGAACAGATCAATGAAGCCAGAAGAATAGGAGAAAGAGAGGGGAGACTCCAAGCCTTGAATAAATTGACAGGTTATCAGAAGAAGGAATTAAGGAGGAGGGAAATTATGACCCAAACTGGAAGAAATAAAGCTTCATCCTCTCCATCACAGCCTGATACTCCTCTTCCATCACCATAAAAGGTGTCTCCTCCGCTTCCATTGTCGGTATGTGAGTTTCTTCCTAAGCCAACTCCTAGAGATGACATTCGTTAATTATAGATGTTGCAAGAATGTTTGGAAAACTAAATATGATGGTCATGTTATCCCCTACCTTAGGGATAACTAAGGGGATCACGTCTCTAGGCCCACAGGTCCTAGACATGGAGTATCGAGAGTCGGACGACTTGACTTGAGCATGGCCCCGAAGGGCCCCTGTTTTCTTCATTGCAGTTCATTTATCAGCAGCAACAACAACATCCATCCTACCAACCTGGTCCTGAAGTAGTAGTAAGTCTTGTTCCATGAGGTAATGAGTCTGGATATCATGGTATGTGTCACTCTAATTTTTGAAGCATTTGAATATGTTGCATTGAATTCTCCTTCATTTCATAATGTTTGCTTGGAAATTATAATCTTTTACTTGCTCATACCTGGAAGGGTGACATGATGCGCTAGTAAGTTGATCTCCCTTTAGGATGGGTTGCCACGGGGTGGGTCTGTGAAAGGTCATCGTTCATTCCCTCCATACTTACAACTTTCCATATTTATCCCTCTAATCTCCCCCTACCTTTGTTTGGCCATTGAGATTGGCCACGCTAGGAAGGGTTGTACCTTACCTTGTGGGAAGAAGGGGCTAAAGGCCCAGAGGGTAAAAGTAGTTGGAAATAGTTAAAAGTCAATGTTGAAACCTTTGAGATGCTTCGCCCATGGATCCCCAACAAAGCAGTAAAAAACCTTCTCAGTAAGAAAAGGGGACCAATAAGATACACAAACACTCAAGGTACTAGTTGGTGGATAGGAGATCTCATCATGAGTCGGCCTATTATGACCATGGGCATGTAGCGGTATGACACTACCACCTATCTAGTCACCAAACCAGGGTAGTGGCTCTTGGTGGCATAGCCAAGAGAAAGGGGGTCTCATCACGAGCCAACCTTCTCATCTCCGTGAAATGTTTGTGGATAACACTGTCACCTCTGGTCATCAAGCCAAGACAGTGTCCCTCAACTATTCCCTTGAAGAAAAAAATAAAAAGATCAAAATAAATAGATTTAAGAGTAAAAGGAAATGAATGGGATAGGAAACAATAACATTTATGACAAGGTGTAGCTCACCCTCTACAAAGGCTCCCATAGGAAAGACTTACATTTCCCTATTATTACTGCACCCCATGCCCAAACACTTTCCCCATACCACCTCATACACTTACATGACTTCGATTGGCTCCCACCTAGGAAACATCCCAAACTTAAGGGAGGTTAGCCCAATAGGACACCCTGAGACCTTCTTCAAACCTAACTTGTCAAATTGCATAACATCTTTGAGAATTTTTCTGGGTTAAGGGGGGTTTGATGCACATGTTTGGGTAATTTAATTATTGGATGTGATTTACATGCTATGATCCATGTGACTTATGAACCCTTGGAGGGCGTACTTCTTGTTGTTACAGGACCTTTCCCGGTGGATAGGTACACATGAGGGAATGATTAGCTCGGACCTTCATTGGGTCTTAAAGCCCACAGATGGATGTTGTAACCCCATCTAGGGGTAAGAAGACATTGAATATTTGCACCAGGAAAAAGAAGGATGTTGCCTTTGGAGGCATCCTGACAGACCTAGACCCAAGGGGATCTTTCTCTTCCACGTGTACATTGGCCCTAGAAGGCCCATGACATCATCATCATGACCCTTGACGTCATCAAGAGCTATGGTTTTCATTTTGGAGGCATTTATGAGCCTAGTGGCATGTGTGGGCTTCATCTGGGTCCTTTGGAGGTTAATCGCCCTACCTTTCATGCCCAATGTTCCACCTTAGGGGCTCAACGTCACCCTAGGAGGGCATGACGTCACCCTTGGAGATGTATTTAGATGATAATTAATTGTATTTCTGTTAAATTTGGATTTTAATGTAAATTGGCCAGGTCGAAGTATAAATATAGATAAAGTACTCTCATTTTGACATAAGAACTCCTCACACAAGAGGAAGTGGTCTGAAATTTGTGCCCTATTTAGGGTTTATTGGCTGAAATTGTGAGGTGCGCCTCTCTTTTGGAGTCTTCTACTTGCAACTTGGATCAATTTTGGTGAAGTCAATTGGTAATCTAGTGTTTTCATGCATGATTATTCTTGGTGAAGTAAGTAAATTTGCTTTTTTTCATTACTTTTGAATGGTTATGGTATATTTTCTTACTCATAATAAAGATTATGAAATTGCATGCTTGATAAACCCTAGAAGTGAAGAACTTAAGTTACTACTTCTTCACTTTGTATTTTCTAGACTTAGCCTAATTGGTTTATATTGGCAAGCCTCTAAATCCCTAAAGTGCTAGCTCCTTAGAGGTCTTGATCAATTGTTATTGCATATGAATATTTCTTCAACTATCTAAGGAGGAAAACCGCTAGGGCCTAGAAGTGCCTACTCTCTAGTAGCTCACCTCCCCAAAGGTTGAATCTCAAGAAGACTTAAGTTACTACTATTCTAAGATTCATATTTACTTGGATAACATAATCATTGTGTTGCTTACTCCAAATAAATGCCACTGAAATTTTGACTCCATAAACCCTTAAAGGCACTAGTCCTTACTCTTCTTTTGTTGAGAGATCAAACCAACACTCAAACCTTGAACTTTCTAGCCTTCACTAACTAAAACTAACCCTAACTTAGCCTAGATCACTAATATATTTGTTGTTGTTATAAAATATTGTTACAACCATCTAACTTCAGCAAATTTTCTGCAAAACTGACCTTTAATGCTAGCTAGACACTTCAGAAATTGCTCGTGACAATTGATTATCATTTTTCCTAGTAAAAGCTACCTTTTCATTGTCTTTTCAAGCAATTTTGAGGCATATTTCTTGCATCTATTATAAAATACTTATTGTTGTTGTAAACTTTCATGTTGTTGCAATTTTATATCATCCAGCTTATATTTTAAAGGTTCATTGTCTTATTGAAGCACTGACATCATTTTGTACTTGAAACTGCCATTCTTTTTCTTGTTGTCTTGTTTTGGGCAAGTACACTTCATCCATTACATTTGCTTCATATCTTAATACATAAAGACCTTTTGACTTGAGTGACCAGTGAGAGGGGGATATTCTTGCATCATTGTCTTAGTTTCATCATCCCTTTAGGTCACTAGGACGTCTCCCTTGGGGTAATATTAACATACTCCTAAACAGAAAGGGGTTTCCTATTAAAGTGACAGTGATAGGTCACCCCCTTGTTACACCAATGTTTCCTCGCTTGCCTTGGGATTTGGGAAAGTACATATTGTGCGATAACAAATCCCACTGACATAGATGTGTGAGATCCCTTCTGTGAAAAGGGAAATTTTGAAAGTCTTACAGGTGCCAACCGAAAAGGAGGATCCTCCCATCATTTTGAATGCTATGTATCTCGATCGGACAAGGGAAAAGAACCCTCTCTATCTTTCATTAGGCATGAATGGCCTCTTCTTGAATAACTGCATGCTTGATTCAGGGGCCTCAACAAATGTCATGTCATTAAAGGTAATTAATCAACTTGGTCTAAAGACAACTCGACCTTATGGAAATGTTTGTGGTATTGATTCACGAAGGGTCGAGGTCTTGGGAGTATGTGAAGACGTTGAGATATTTTTGATAGATTTTCCACATATCAACATCCTCATGGACATATTGGTGATCGATGTTCCGGATGCCTGGGGAATTATCTTGTCGAGGACCTGGTCCTCATTCCTTAGAGGTTTCCTTAGCATGAACCTTACACATGAATATATTCCCATGGGCGATGGCACGTACGAGATATTACACAACAGGGAAAAGAAAGATACACATGTAGTGGATCTAAGAGGCCCTAATTATGTCAGTGAACACTATAATGATATGCCTTCACAAGTTATTGAGTATGATCCATCTGAGTTACCCTTCATACAGGAAGATTCCATAGAGATGTTTCTCCCATGGAAAAATAAGAAGAAGACTGCAAAATACCATGGAAAGGAGTTGGGGTCTATTCAGATTATGCAGGGAGAAGATGAGAAACATGAAGAAATCGTCAAAGAGACAGTCCACATAGAGCCTCCACACAATGAGAATACACCTTGCATCGATTTCAATGAGGGAAGTATTTTTCTCATGTGGGACAAAAGAAAGGGCAAGCCCAGATATGGCCAGAAAGACAACAATTCATGGCTTGTCCCTTACATCATTAGGAAGAAGTCTGATATATAAAGGTACTATCTGACAACATTAGATAGGAGGAAGATGTTAGAATATAGAAGATGATGTGCTCGTTTTACCATTGACGATACCCTCGTCACCCAACCATAGGCCGAAGCCACCCTCCGAGCACCTTTACCTTGATTGAGAATTACTCCGGAAGCAAACCCTAGGCTATATAGCCAAACAAGGTGTAGCACATCTTCCTCCAAGGATAGCGCACCAACACTAGCTGATCAGATAGTCCAAACCTAGCCAAGAGATAGTCCAAGCTCATACTGAAAACTAGCTGTTGTTGTAGCTGCACCTGCAGTCCTCCTCCACTTGTGCACACCAGACTGGGAACTGCAATGCGCACCAAACTGGGAACTACAATTCTGAGATGCTATCAAATGAGAACTGGCGCCCTGTATTTCTAGTGGTTCTGCCAGTTTTGTTGGGGCTGACATCTCCTTATGGATATGTGTTTGTTCAGTATATTATTATTATTTCTGGCCGACTTCTTCTCTTGGAGGCTAATAACCTAATATAAATTATCTTCTTGAGCCAACAAGACTTCTAGGGTTATTATCCAACTCATTAGGGTTTTCTCTTGCTTTCCGGAGTCTTCTATTCTCATCAAGTTCACGCGTGGAGGTAAATACCTCCCGCAGCTACCATAATATTAACACTCCCTCCTAGCTAGGGAGGTATTTATAGGTAATGGACTTGAGCACAAAACATACCATTTACCCGGTAGCATCAAGATAGTCATCTAGACTATTTCATGACTAGATCATGAGCATCACCATCACCATCAACTGCATCATCTCTCGAAACAATACTTCATCTGAGTAATTAGACATGATGTTGGATAAGTCACTCACACCATAGAGTGATACAAGAGCCACTCTTATAATCTAGAGGAGTAAATGCTCTGAACCAATTTCCTGTCTGAAAAATCTATGTTCATCATTTGTCTAGATGGTGATTATTTCCAATAAACTGCTAATAGTCTTCAAGGCAGTTAGAATAGAAATAGAACACAATTGTTTATCCATAGTAGTACATAACTACAATCCAGTGGTTCACTACCACACCAAGTAACACACAAGTACTTGATCAACAACATATATTCACAAACAATGGAACATATCAACCACAGTAGTCTTCATCTACTGTCATACAGTCTTCATAACAAACATCTAGTAGCAACCTGCATAGAAACAATGTTATGATATATACTGAATTATTTGGGCCAATCTTTCACTCACATCTGTGAGTTCTGAAAGAATATCTGCCTCACAAACAGTGGAACATATCCACCATAGTAGGCTATATCTACTGTCTTCATAACAAACATCTTATAGCAACCTGCACAGAAACAATGTTATGATATAAACTGATTTGTCTGGGCCAATCTTTCACTCACATCTGTGAGCTCTGAAAGAATATCTACCCTCATCAGCAATGGGCTATCTGCTCTTTTCTTCTCAACCAAGGAAGAAGGATTGTTTCTGATTTCTGAGCCTGGACCATTCCTCACCCTGGGCCATTCTTCCTACACTAATCAAAGTGCACCCTAGACAGAATGTATAAAACCTAAGGAATGTTTGGACCATTCCCCACCCTGGGCCATTACTCCTACACTAATCAAAGTGCACCTTGGAGAGAATGTATAAACCCTAAGGAATGTTTGGAGCATTCCCCACCCTGGGCCATTCCTCCTACACTAATCAAAGTGCACCCTGGAGAGAATGTATAAACCCTAAGGAATGACTGTCCTGGACCATTCCCCACCCTGGNCTAAGGAATGTCTGTCCCTGATTGTTGAGCCTGGACCATTCCCCACCCTGGGCCATTCCTCCTACACTAATCAAAGTGCACCCTGGAGAGAATGTATAACCCTAAGGAATCACTGTCTGGACCATTTCCTCCATTAACCACAAGAGGAAAATATTGTCCTGCATCAACCTCCAAAACGGACCATTCCTCATGTTAACCACAATGAGAAATCGTTGTCCGGCTAGGCGGGCCAGTCTTCTTGAGTAACCCTCAAGACGAGAGACTGCCCTATACCACTCCCCATGTTAACCACAATGGGTAGTCGTTGTCTATGATACATCAACAATCAGACTACTTCCCATGTTAACCACAATGGAAAGTCATCGTCCGTCAGAAATCTCAATCCACTTTTCGAACAGGAAAGCATCTATCCAAGATGGACTAATTTTCAAATTTAAGGATGAATGTCTTCAATAATGTTTCCAGTGTTCCCTCCTAACTTGGAGAGTCATTTCTTCCTTTTTCAATAAGAAGGAAGTTGTTTCCACGAGCTCTAGCTTGAGTACGCAAACTCTTTCATCTTGGATAGAAGCTTTACCAAAATGTTTGCTTATCTGCTCATCTGTGGATATATGTATTGGAGAATCATTTTCTTCTTTCTAGACTTCATCATGGATAATTTAATGCTTGATTGCAAATGTACTTTAGTCTGGAATACTGTGAAGGCTTCATGTAGATCTGAACAATAGAGTCTATCATAGTTGGAAAGCTGGAACATATCTGTGTGACACTTCTTCTTTCATCATGAGACCTGATCTACTGAGTAGTCATCTTTATAGGAAATCTTCACCATGCTTCTATTGTGCACTGGAGGTTCTCCACCATGTTAGCTTCTTCTATCTGTGTACAGGAGTCTTTTTCTGGTATGCCTCAAGGTCTTGAGATTGCTCTTCATACGCTCTTTATTCATTTTCTCTGGAGAACATTCTTTACATTCATCTGATGTAGAATTCCGACTCATGGATGTTGCGGATGATATAATGACTTATGTAGAGATAAGTCTATTTTACTAGAACAAGTAATCATAATAGTCTTTTCCCTCCATCTGGGAGAACCTTTGGTTCTAGATCTTGCAATTATTTTATTCATAAGTTTTCTATACACTGTTCTTTATCATGACTTCTAGTTCTTCTACTTGATTGCTTTTATCAGGCTGGTAATCTTGTGATTCTTGATACAATGACTGGTTGTTCTGGTTCCTCTCTCTTTCGTGGAATCTTCATGTTCTTCTTCATGTTTTTATTTTTCTTTTGGGTCCATGGAATTTCTTATAGATTTCATGCCCTAGAGATTCCACTTCTTCCCTTCATCATAGGATCACGGATCTGGATGGACAACCAGGAATACTTTAAGGCTTGTCTTCGAAGAAGTCTTCTTTTGCGGTTGAACTGAGCACTTACTGTCTTTCATGGCTGCTACCATGGATATATATATATATATATCATCATCATCATCTTCAATGGATCATAGGATTAGCTCCCTCCTAATCCTTGCTTCATGTACAGGCGCATGTAATCGGCTCCCTCCTAATCCTTGCTTCATGTACAGGCGCATGTAATCGGCTCCCTCCATCTAATAAAGTCCTTGCTTCCATCTGCATCTCTATTGTCTTCTACAATATATATAATAGAGTCCACGCTTCCATCTGCATCCTCATTGTTTTCTGCAATATATAATTTTCTCTAGAGTCCATGCTTCCATCTGCATCTTTTGCTTTCGTCATAAGTCCTTTTCCAATTTCCTCTCGATTGCTAACATCTTTCTGTCTTTGTTTCTTCTAAGTCTCTTTATGATTGATTTGGATTCCTTCTTGAACCAACCTTCCTTTTGTTCCTGAAGTTCTTGAATCTTGCTGTGAAGGTTTGATCATCGTACTTCTTTTGGGGTTTCTTTTTTGCATTGATCCTTGATTCTTCTTGAGCACAACAAGTCCAAAGTTCTTCAAATGTTGGGTATTGCTTCCTTGTGTTCATGCTTGCGGCAAATGCATCCCATGTCTTGGGAAGACCATTGAGTACTATGTTCACCAATTCCTTCTCTGAAGTGATCTCTTCAATAGCTTGTAGTTGATCTCTTAACTGGGGGATTCTTACAAACTATGATGTTATGTTGTCATCATCATTCATCTTCATGTCACGGAGCTCATTCTTCAGACTCATAACTTGTCCAATGTTTATGACTGAGAAGAGATTTGTTAGGGCATCGTACATCTTCTTCGATGAGTCAAGATGGGAGATGTAGGGTATCAAGTGGTCTTTTATAGAATCCACTATGATACTCATGGCATTGATGTCAACATCTTTGAACTTCTCTTCTCCTTCTTCAAACTCTGGCTTCACGATCTTTCCTTTCACAATATCCAGCACTTTATTTCTTGGCAAGGATGAGGTCAATCCTTGTCTTCCACGCTCTGGAGTTAGAGGCTCCATCTAAATTGTTCTCAGACTTCATAGAGTTCGTCATGGCTTGCTTGACTTGGTCAAACCCTAGATTTGACCAGAAATTCAAACTTCATGTCTTGGCTTTCTGAGAGTGCCAGGAGATGCACTAGGCTAGGGCGCACTGATCTATCTGGAGATTAGGTCAATCCATTCACTTAAGGTGCCTCAACAAGAGGTTTAGGTTTTATGCAACTACACCTTCTAGTAACCCTAGCTGCAGTGTCTTGGAAGTTGCTTCTGCTAGTAACCCTAGCGGCAGTTCCTCAACGAGCTCAATATCTAGCGGCTATGCTTCCTTCCAGTGTTTTAGGCTGACTGAAGGGGGTGTTGGTCCATAACTTGTTAGAATATAGAAGATGATGTGCTTGTTTTACCATTGACGATACCCTCATCACCCAACCATAGGCCGAAGCCACCCTCCGAGCATCTTAACCTTGACTGAGAATTACTCCAGAAGCAAACCCTAGGCTAGATAGCCAAACAAGGTGTAGCGCATCTTCCTTCAAGGATAGCGCACCAACAATAGTTGATCAGATAGTCCAAACCCTAGCCAAGAGATAGTCCAAGCTCATACTGAAAACTAGTTGATGTTGCAGCTGCACCTACAGTCCTCCTCCACATGTGTGCACCAGACTGGGAACTACAGTGCACACCAAACTAGGAACTGCAATTCTGAGATGTTGTCAAATGAGAACTGGCGCCCTATATTTATAGTGGTTCTGCCAGTTTTGTTGGGGCCGACTTCTCCTTATGGATATGTGTCTATTCAGTATATTATTATTATTTATGGCCGACTTCTTCTCTTGGAGGCTAATAACCTAATATAAATTATCTTCTTGAGCCGACAAGACTTCTAGGGTTATTAGCCAACTCATTAGGGTTTTCTCTTGCTTTATGGAGTCTTCTATTCTCATCAGGTTCATAGGTGGAGGTAAATACCTCCCGCAGCTACCATAATATTAACAGAAGATTCTACTATCAGTAGATGGATCTCTTCTCCAACCTCACATCTAGGTCACATGACTTCTTCAAGACCCATGCCCAGGTAAGTAGGTAAGTCATATTATTTTCCCCTACATTTTCATATTGATTGCTCATATTAGTTTAGATGCATTTCATTTTCATTTTTCTCTACTTGCATATTGATTTCATGCTTAGTTTAGAAATTTTCACAAAAATATCAAATATTTATTTTTCTGGCTAAGTTGGTTTTGATTATGATCATATGAGAACGAGGATGAGTAGGCCATCCTGCACTTGACAGTTTAATGTTTCCTTGCATGCACAAGTCTACCAGGAGATGTTTCAATTCTCATGCACTCTACGACGAACACATGTCCCCAAGTAGGAACCAGATGTTATCCCCATTTTGTGGATAACTAAGGAGATTATGTATCGAGGCCCTTAGGTTGCATATATGGAGTGTCGAGAAGACTACAGGGCCAAAATTACCCTTTTGCACAGTTGGAAACCCCTCTCACCACCACAGATGGTCACAGATTTCCATATGGCATCCACCACATCAGGTGGATTCAGGAAGGTAGTGGGCCTTGCTCCATGAGGTACAAGTCAATATTATGGTGAGTATCATTTCAATATTTAAGCCAATTGAGTATGTTGTATCTTAGATTGCTCTAGATTCCATGATATATGCTTGGACATTATGCCTTTTTCCCTGCTTCACCTTGGTGGTTGGCATTGTTCCCTAGTAAGTTGTCTTCCTTGGGGATGGGTTTGCAACTAGGAACTCCCTTAAAGAGCCATTGTATCATTCCCAACCATACTTACCACTTTCCATCATTATTCCCCTCAATTTCCTTATCTCTTGGGATTTTAGGATGTATTGACCCAAGAAGGGGTTGTCCTTCATTCTATGGGAAGAAGGGGCTGAAGGCCCAAAGGGATTGATGTTGGGTAAAAGATAAAATCCTCATATGAACCTTCCATATGCTTCGCCCAGGGATCACCCAAGAAAGCAGTGAAACGATTATCTTTGAGTAAAGGGGACCCACAATATAATAAAGAATGATTAAAAGGTTAGTTGAAGGATAGGAGATCTAATCATGAGACGAACTATCACGTCCATGAATATCTAGTGGTATGACATTGCCATCATCTGGTCACCAAACCAGGGTAACGACTCTTAGTTGCATGTTTGAGAGAAAGGGGGTCTCATCACAAGTCAACCTTCTCATTTCCACTAGGTATTTGTGGGTGACATTGCGATTATCTGGACACCACACCAGGGAAGTGACCTTCAACCTTTACTTAAAAATATGAAATAATAAAATAATGGAAAATAATGGGCTTGGGAAAGGTGCATTGTGGACGAAGGTACTGCACGCCCTCTACAAAGGCACACAGGAATGAGACACTACGACCCCTTGTATGTCATGAGCCCTATTCCCATTGAGTCTTGACCCCAACCACCTCACCCACTTTACATGGCTTGGAGAGGGATCTCTTGGAAACTTTCCTTGACCTAGGGCAAGATCTACCCAATAGAACACCTTGTCAACCCTCCCATATTTAAGCTTGACAAATCGCATGGTGTCTTTGAGAAATTAATTGTTTGATATAGTAATTTTTTATGCACATGCTTAGGTGGCTCATTTATTGATTTGATTCACTTATCATGATGTTATGACTTGAGATCCTTGGAGGGCATTCTCATTTGTCTTTGCAGGACCTAGTTGGCGGACAATTTTGGGAGAACAAGCCTAGCTTGGGCTTCCATGGGGCTACAAGCCCACAGGTTGTATGCCAAGGGTCCACATGCCAGATCACATAGATGAAGAATTGAATACCTAGAATATGATGTGGAATACCTAGCCCAACCCTCACATGCCAAACGATTTTCCCAGGAGGGGAAAAACGTCTTCTCTTTGAGCTTGACGTCATATTTGGGGGGCTAGGGTTTGGTGGTGGTGTTGACATACATTGGAACTTGGAAGTTTTGAAGGGGCTTGAACCTTCATCATGAAGGAAGTTGATGGATGCTTGACATGGATTTGGGAAGCCTCTCTACTCTTCTCCATCACCAACGACCTCCTCCAAATGCCAAAACATCCCCTAAAGGGGTGACGTCCTACTAAAATTAGGGTTTTATTTGTGCAAAAGTGAAATTTTAAATGAATTGTTTAATATTACTTTGTTAAGGGGGAAATATTAGGGTTGTTGACTCCTAGTCTTGTGGTTTACCCCTAAATATGTGGACAAGTCACCTTGGTGACAATTTGTATAAATAAGAGATCATAAGATCTCATTTGGACATAACTCTCCCTCTTGTGAGAAGAGTTGATCTGAAATTTTTTCTACACTTGGCATATTTGTCTCTTGTGCACTTGTTTATTTCTATCTCTTGTGAATGGCTGATGGAGGAGTGAGGTACTAGCCTTGGATGAATGCTTTCTAGATTTTATGGTGCATTAACTTAGCATCTTCTTGATTTGGTATGGTTTTTACTCTTATGCTATCATTTGTTTCAAGTCAAGGATTATCTTTCTAGGAGCTAAGTGGGAAGTAAGATAATTTACACCCCCACTCTAGTCTTCATCATTTATTTCTTGAAGTTCATTGATGTTGCAAGGGTTTATTTGGGGAAGTAAGAGGATTTACACCCCTCATTCTCAAACCCTAACTATAGATACTTTCCTTGGGAAGTAAGAATATTTACACCCCCAAGGAAGTAGCATCTCTAGTTTATTTATTTGACTTCATTTTCCCAATATTAAAGGCACTAGTCATTTATTTTTTTGCATTGGAGATATAAAATCATTGCCTTGGGAAATGTGAAATTTTGTCTTTTGAAATATCTTTTGCTTGGAGTTGGTTTTCCAAATTGAGAGGAGTCTTCCCCTACTAAAGCATCTCCTCTCTCCCACTACTTTAATTCTTGTTACAAAATTTAACCTACAACCATTAGGGTTGCATAACCTTAGCTGCTAACTCCCTCTTATCTCACAAACTAACCCTAAGAATTATCTCAAACTTCACTCACCTAGTCTACTAACTAGGACGCACTTTTTGGGCTAGTTCTTTGCAATTTTCCATGGTTGATTTTTCTGTTGCATTCCATTGAATTCTATAGCCATAAGGCTGAAATTTTCTGCAAAAAATACATGTTGTAACAACTTGCTTTATTCAGCCTCAAAGTGCCATTTTTTCAGTCATAATTGATTGTCATATTCATTGATAATATTGTTCATTGATCTTATGCTTTACATGATGGTTTGAATGTCTTACTTGCTGACATAATTTTTCTTCTACTACTGCAAATTAGTGACAACAAGCTTAACTTGCTGATCCACAGTAACATATATCATTGCAAGTTGGATTTTCTTTTTTCTCGGGAAAGCACAATCATCCGAAGAAGTACTACACCTTTGGGGAAACAATCACTTGACTTACAAGACATCTATTTCCACTTATACTTTACTTCTAGGGGTTCCACTTCCATATCCATTCATTTAAATCTCATTCCCCCTAGGGTCATCAAGATCGCCTCCGTAGAGTGACCTAGTCACCCTTGAAGTGCGGGACCTACATCGATGTGACATTGGGTGTAGGATTCTCAAGTTGTATCACTTTATTTTGTGGTTGGGTCAAGATTTTCCCAACCTACAACTTGTGCTATAACACTCTTTATTTCATGCAATCATTGGTGAATGGTTTACAAGTCTTTTCCCTATTGTTTGGCATATATTCATTCACTTTCTTATTGATTTTAGAGCTTATATATTATTGCTGTTATATGCTTAAGTATTTAGTCTTTCTCTACAAGTTTATTTCATCTTTCATTTTTCTTTTGATAGCTAGTGTTTCGGGGAATTTAATTCATTTCCTTAACTCATATAACATCTTCATTTGTCTTAATAACACTTTACACACTCATATACTTGATGACCTTTCCTTACTCACTTTGACCTTGCCCTTAACTCAACCCTAGCTAATCAAACAACCAATATAGGGGGTTGTAGAATTGCCTTTATCTTGTTATAGGATCCCTTGAGGTTGCTAGGGAATCCTCCCTTTTGTTGGATCTCTATCCTTCTCTAAAATGAGGGAAGTACTTTCTTATGTGACAGTGGAAACTATTTCTATATGTTACACTAGTCAAGCATCTTTTGAAGGTTTTGCACATGTAATGTCCCCCACCTCTTGATAAAAAGGTATTGAAGAGACTCAGTGGCTTAGGCATCCCCACTAGGCCATAGTCTCACACTAAGGGGAAAGGTCAACTAGACTAAGGTTATATTCTTAAGTTGACTTGAAGAAAAAGGTAAGAAAGGAGTAAAAGATAACTCAATGAAAGAATAGAAGAGCTGGAAGAGTTAACCCTGGGAGTTAATCTAACTCAACAGAGAAATAGAAGAAAAGTATAAATAAGAGGTTGGGGCGCACCTATGAGGCATTATGAATTATGGTATTTGCTTGTTATTGCTCTTGAGCATACAGTTTGGGGGTTTTGCTATTACAAACCCTTGTGATCAACTCACTGGTGAAAGATCCACTCACCTTGTTCCAAATCTTGGTCTCGGGGATGAAAGACTCCACCCACACCATTCTACACTCATCGCGTATCCACCAATAGCTTCCGAAAAGTAACAGGGTCGTACTATTCAGGAGTTTCCAGGAAGGGCGCATCATCATCTCAAGAAGAGTTCGATCCAGCTAATTAGGAGAGACATGGGCATTCCAACACTTGGGTTTTACTTGCAGGTGCTCAACCATCACTTTGAGGGTTTCTTTGAAGAATTATCTTCAGCTACAGTTTGGGATGACTTAGAGGCTAGGAGGACATCCTGTGATTCAGTATTTCTCAGATCTAGGGAGATCTACCTGGAATCTGGATCTGAAACTTCTCCCGCGGGGTTTCCATAGCCCAATATACATTCATGGAGAGTTTCAAAGCATTTGGAGGCCTTCTTCATCAGGGCCGAGTTATCTAGGGTTCCAAGCATCCAGGAGGGTGCAACTTCATTAGAAGATTCAGTATTTGGAGGGGTTGGACTTAGCATTTCGGCCTGAGACTTCAGGAGGGGGATCCTATCACCCTGATCTATCAGTTGGCGGAGTTTGGGCTCATTTGGAGTCTTCCTTCATCAGGGCCGATTTATTGAGGGTTTCAGCCTTCTACTAGAGCATGGCATCTTCAGCTGGAGGAGTTGGCATCCACACGGCTCAGATCTGTTGTATTGACCTTCATTTCTTATCCAGCCATTGGGGGATTGTTTTGTATTAGTGGGAGCATTTTGTAGCAGCTCATATCTATCATCTATTGGGGCCATCTGAGGATTATTCCAGATCTGCTCTTTCTATTGTATCAGATTCATGCTTCTTATAATAAAGGTCAAATCTATGCTTGTGTTTTCTATATCTTGAATATGTTATGATCCTACATATGTTTGATGAATATTGTATAAACACCATATAAATAACTAAGACACTTCAATAACCAACTGCACATCAAAAACATGTGATAGTTAGTGGTTCCAAGAAAAAAAATTGTCTTGGGATCATTACAGTGGTATCAGAGCTTTGATCCTCCAGACCTGTGGAGGGATCGACGCATGCAGAGGTACAGTGGAATCTTTATGGGTAGAAGGAAGAAACCAAGGAGTGAAATAGAGGTCGAGATGGAAGGGTCAAGGGATGACCATGAGCCTCAAGGCTTGGCCTTCTTGGCAACCGAATTTGATGAGTTCCAACAGACCATAAATCTCACAGAGGGAAAATTGGTCCACCATTTACAGGAGAACTAGGAAACCAACCTAAGGGGACAGGCCGAAATCTCTGAAACCTTGAAGAAGGTTGACGAGAATCTGAGGAATATTAACAAGAACCAATCCCGAATAACTGATCTTTTGATGCAAATGACCCATCAAGGGAAGGACCCTGAGACGTATGGGAATAAGGTGGCTAGTGGATCCGGTGGATTCCATGGTGAGATCAGATATAACCCAGAGAAAGCTCCCAGATCCGAAGGAAGTCAGGGAGGAGGCACGTCCAATGGGCAGATGGATAGCAGGGCCAACCCTAGGCCATACATACCCACGTTCACAGATGAACAACTAGGCCGACATCTGGGTACCAGGGCTAACCCGAGGCCATACATGCCCACATTCACAGATGAGCAAGTGCAACAGGAACAGGTGGATGATTTTGTTGAACAAATGGCGAGATGTACCAAGGAGTACTACGGGTTGGATATGACGATTCAAAAGCAGATGTCTATAGATCAGTATTGCCAACTCAAGTTCAGAAATAAGCCTAGGCCGAACCACAGCAGCAGCTTTGAGTTTGAACGAAGAGCAAGGAAGATAGAGATTCCATACTTTGATGGTACGGCCAAGATGACAACACAAGCATGGGTGCAAAACTTGGATACCTACCTGCAGCTTAACCCCATGAGGGAGATGGAAGCCATCAAGTTTGCCACTATGTACTTGGATGGCAAAGCTCATGATTGGTGGTATCATGGACTCACCACACTAGGCCATAATCAAATAGTATCCTACCCAGAATTTACTCAGAGGCTCATTGATAGGTTTGATCAAGGGGATCCTGAGCTACACTTCCGAGAGCTTACACAGCTAAAGCAAACTGGCATGGCTGAGGTATATATTGAAGAATTTCAGAGGTTGGCAGTGATGGTGCAAGACATTTCTCCAACCAGACTCATGATGCTCTTTACTGAGGGGTTGATGGAACCCTTGAAGGGTTGGGTAAAGGCTTTCAAGCCTACTAACCTACAGGAGGCTATCTAGAATGCAAGGGATTTGGGGCCAGCTGTTAAGCCAAAATTCATACCCAGACCACCTCTTAACAATGGTGGAAGAGATCAAAGGCCTCCAATGAACCAGGGAGGACATGACCCAAGGGTTTTTGACAGGGGTCATGGTAGAGTGAATGAAAACACCAAGAGGGAGCTGAGAAGGAAGCAACTTTGCTTCACCTGCAAAGAACCATGGAACCCAGCACACAAATGCATGGGTCGTGGTCAAGTGCACTACATAGAGGTCACTTCTGACAATGAGGAGGAGGAGGAGATCAAACAGATACAAAACATTGAGGCCGAAACTATTGAGGCAGTAGAAGAAGAGATCATAGGACAGGCAGGACAAGACTGTATGGCTACCTTAGCGTCTATCAATGGAGTGCCCAAGTATAACACCTTATGGATGAGGGGGGTCTTGCAAGGACAGAAGGTATCGGTTCTGATTGATGGGGAAGCCTCTCATAACTTCATTGATTTAGCATTGCTGGGTTCAAGGTGGAGGAAGCAGGTGGAGGCACTATGCCTTGTGACAAATACATCCTTGGTATGAAGCTTACCTTGGGTAGGCATGAGCTAGTACAGGACATATATGTTATGGACCTTCCAGATACCAACATCATCCTTGGTGTTCGGTGGTTGAGCATGTTGGGACCTATCAACACCAACTACAAGACCATGGAGATGTCATTCACAGAGAAAGGTGGACGAAAGATGGTGCTCTGGGGCATGGCAGGGAATGTTGCAAAGGTGGTCACGGCCAAGAGGATGGAGGCCATATTCCGGAGAGACGAGATAGTGTACGTAGTAGAATGCAGGATTTCAGCACATATGGATGAGCAGGGAAAGGTTCACTACACCCCAGAGATCAAAGAAATCCTTGACAAGCACCACAAAGTGTTTGGACCGATTCTCCCAGGGGTACCACCGGACAGGGGGTTTGAGCACATTATTGAGCTAGAGGAAGGAGCCAAACCAGTCATTATCACACCATATAGACATCCAAATAAGTACAAAGACGAGATAGAGAAGGCCATCAAGGAACTTTTGGACATGGGGAACATCAGACCAAGCACTAGCCCTTTTGCCTCTTCAGTAGTGTTGGTGAAGAAGAAATATGGCACTATGAGGATGTGCATTGACTTCAGGGCCTTGAATAAAAAGACCATCAAAAACAGGCACCTGATACCAAGGATTGATTAGCTGCTAGATGAGTTTCATGGAGCTGTCTACTTCACAAAGATTGACCTTCATTCTGGCTATCATCAGATCAAGATGAGGGAGGAGGACATCTCAAAAACAACCGTCGGATGTCATTACAGCCACTATGAGTTTTTGGTGATGCCCTTTGGGTTAACCAATGCCCCAGCCACGTTCCAATCTTGTATGAACCATGTGTTTAACAGGCAGTTGAGGAAGCATTTGCTGGTATTTTTTTATGACTTGCCCATTTACAGCAAGACGTGGGAGGAGCATCTCAAACATGTGGATCAGATTTTGACAATCATGGAGGAACAATCACTATATGCTAAGGAGTCCAAATGTGAGTTTGGAATGATATAGGTGCTTTACTTGGGGCACATCATTGGAGCAAAATGGGTACAAGTACACCAGGAGAAAATAAAAGCCATCATGGAATGGCCTACTCCTAAGACACTCACAGAATTGAGAGGATTTCTGGGCATGTGCACGTACTACAGGAAATTTGTCAAGGGATTTTCTCAGCTGTGTGCACCTTTGACTGATTTGACAAAGAAAGCAGCCTTCAAGTGGAATGAGGAGGCTCAAATGACGATGGACAAGATGAAGAAGGTAATGAGTACGTGCCCAATCCTGACCCTTCCAGATTTCAGCCTACCTTCTACCTTGGAGTGTGATGCCTCGGGAGAAGGGATAGGGGCCGTACTGATGCAGAATAGGCATCATCTTGCCTATGATAGTCGGAAACTCAGGGGTCCCGAGCTACTCTACAAAATTTATGACAAAGAAATGTTGGATATCATGCATGCACTAGCCAAATTTCGACAATATTTGGTAGGTGCACGGTTTGTGGTCAAGTCAGATCATAACAGTCTCAAATACCTATTGGAGTAGAAGGACTTGAATGAGAGACAACATAAATGGGTAAGCATAATACAGGCCTATGACTTTGACATTTAATTTGTCAAAGGGAAGAACAATGTGGTGGTTGATGCATTATCCACGAGGCCATCCATCTTTTCCATGACAGGGGTATCAGTTGACTGGAAAGACCATCTGGTAATGGAATATGAAAAGGATCAGTTTGCATGTCAGCTATTGGATGGGCAGGTACAAGATGATAATTTCAGGGTTATAAATGACCTCATCTACTACAAGGACCACATCTTTTTGGTTCCTGGATCGACCTTCAAAGCCAAGATATTGCAGGCGTACCATGACTCACCGATGGCAGGACACCAGGGGATCAACAAGATGTATAGGCAGGTGAGGGAAAGGTTCTCATGGAAGGGCCTCAAGGAGGACGTGATAAATCACGTCAAGGAGTGTAGTACATGTCAAGAGAACAAGGATGAGCACACGCACCCAGCAGGACTACTGCAACCCTTACCCATTCCGGAGCACAAGTGGGAAAGCATATCCATGGATTTCATCACTAGGTTGCCAAAGACACAAGGGAAGGACTGCATTTTTGTAGTAGTGGACAGGTTGATGAAGTTTGCACACTTCTTCGCCATAGCTACCGACTTCAGTGCAGCACAGGTGGCCGAACTATTTTTTAGGGAGATTTTCAAGTTGCATGGCCTACCCAAGACCATTGTTAGTGACAAGGATAGCAGGTTCATGAGTACATTTTGGCAGGATTTGTTCAGATTGGTTGGCACGACCTTGACCCCTAGTACCATCTATCATCCTCAGACGGATGGATAGATCGAGATAGTCAACAAGTGGGTGGAAGGTTACCTCAGAAATTATGTGGCAGGGCAACATAAAGTGTGGGCCAGATGGTTGCACTTAGGAGAGTATTGCTACAACACCACCCAACATATGTCCTTTGGCATGTCACCATTCAAGGACTTGTATAGCTATGATCCTTTATCTTTTGTGGAGATTGATTTCAGTGACAACCAGGCGCCTATGGTACAAGATTGGATACAATAGAGCCAAGATATTCTCAAGGAGCTGAAGGATCATCTACAGAGAGCACAGAACCAACAAAAGAGCCAAGCAGACAAGCACATAGTTGATCGTACTTTTGAGGTTGGTGACTTAGTCTATCTAAGGCTCCAACCATACAGGCAGGCTTCCATAAAAAGAAGCAGAGCAGAGAAGCTGCAACCACGTTTCTTTGGGCCCTACAGAGTCAATAGGAAGATAGGGGTCGTAGCTTATGAGTTGGAGCTTCCACGGGGCAGTAGGATACACAACGTCTTCCATGTCTCCTACCTCAAGAAATCCATAGGCCAACACATCACACCCATTGAGGTATTACCTCCCATGGATGAAGAAGGACAACTTGTTTTGATTCCAGAGGAGGTATTAGAGGTATGAGAGAAGAATCTTAGGAACAGAAGCATCAAGGAGTACCTAATCAGATGGAAGGATCTACCCATTGAGGATGCTACATGGGAAAGTGAACAAGTGGTGAGAGAAATAGGTTTGGAATTTATTGAGGAAAAGCAATTTCTAGCAGGGGAGACTATAATGTCCCCCACCTCTTGATAAAGAGGTATTGAAGAGACTCAGTGGCTTAGGCATCCCCACTAGGCCATAGTCTCACACTAAGGGGAAAGGTCAACTAGACTAAGGTTATATTCTTAAGTTGACTCGAGGAAAAAGGTAAGAAAGGAGTAAAAGATAACTCAATGAAATAATAGAAGAGCTGGAAGAGTTAACCCTGGGAGTTAATCTAACTCAACAGAGAAATAGAAGAAAAGTATAAATAAGAGGTTGGGGCACACCTATGAGGCATTTTGGATTTTGGTATTTGCTTGTTATTTCTCTTGAGCATATAGTTTGGGGGTTTTGTTGTTACAAACCCTTGTGAGCAACTCAGTGGTGAAAGATCCACTCACCTTGTTCCAAAGCATGGTCTCGAGGATGAAAGACTCCACCCACACCATTCTACACTCATCACGTATCCACCAATAGCTTCAGAAAAGTAACAGGGTCGTACTATTCAGGAGTTTCCAGCAAGGGCGCATCATCATCTCAAGAAGAGTTCAATCCAGCTGATCAGGAGAGATATCGGGCATTCCAACACTTGGGTTTTGTTTGTAGGCTCTCAACCATCACTTTGAGGGTTTCTTTGAAGAGTTATCTTCATCAAATCTTCAGCTACAGTTTGGGACGACTTGGAGGCTAGGAGGACGTCCTGTGATTCAGTATTTATCAGATCTAGGGAGATCTACCTAGAATCTAGATTTGAAACTTCTCCCACGGGGTTTCCATAGCCCAATCTACATTCCTGGAGAGTTTTAGAGAATTTGGAGGCCTTCTTCATCAGGGCCAAGTTATTTAGGGTTCCAGGCATCCAGGAGGGCGCAACTTCATTAGAATATTTAGTATTTGGAGGGGTTGGCCTTAGCATTTTGGCCTGAGACTTCAGGAGGGGGATCCTATCACCCTGATCTATCAGTTGGCAGAGTTTGGGCTCATTTGGAGTCTTCCTTCATCAGGGCCGATTTATTGAGGGTTTCAGCCTTCTACTAGAGCATGGCATCTTCAGCTGGAGGAGTTGGCATCCACAGGGCTCAGATCTGTTGTATTGACCTTCATTTCTTATCCAGCCTTTGGGGGCTTGTTTTGTATTAGTGGGAGCATTTTGTAGCAGCTCATATCTATCATCTATTGAGGCCATCTAAGGATTATTCCAGATCTGGTCTTTCTATTATATCTGATTCATGCTTCTTATAATAAAGGTCAGATCTATGATTGTGTTTTCTATATATTGAATATGTTATGATCTTTCATATGTTGGATGAATCTTTTATAAACACCATATAAATAACTGAGACACTTCAATAACCACCTGCACATCAAACACGTCAGTGATAGCTAGTGGTTCCAAGCAAAAAAATTGGCTTGGGATCATTACAGCACAAGTGCTAGATTATGTGATAGCATGCCATATAATGAATATGTCACATATAATCCCCCTTGAATTCCATATTTTACACACCAACATGGTTCAACAAAATGGTGAAGGTGACCTTTCATAAAGGTATAGAGGAAAGATCTACGGAAGCATGTTGATTGACTGAAGGTACGAATAGTGGCTCAAGTTGTCCTTAAAAATGGAGCTCCCAAATATTGTACATCCAAAAAAAAACAACATCATACTGGGGAAAGAGGTTATCCATTGTGATAGGTTGAGACTCATCTATGGAATTATCATATATATAAAAATGTAGGGACAAATCCTGTGGACTTGTGAATAGAAATAACATCAAAGAAGATAAGGAGGCATGTATCTCCCCATTGAGAATAAGTGGTTATAGGCCCACAAATGTCACTATGAACCAATTGCTAAGAAGCATGCCTCACATCATACTAAATCAAAGTATCCACTATAAAACCACCAACTCTCGGAACATAAAGAACATCTCCAAATGTGACGGGGTCAATAATGATATCATCACATCTTGGAACAAGTAAGGCTCAATATGCAAAGTGCATCGTTAGATGTGCACCATAAAGGGAATGCATCACTCTAAGAATATGATGGAGGGAGTCTTTGTAAAGTCTTCAAAATATCTATTGAAAAATCCAAAGAAAAAATTGATATGAAGAAGAGGTTTAAACCCTAGAAAATAGATAATACAAAAAAAACTAGTTCCACACCCCTTAGGGCAATGCCACTAGCCAACAATCTTCAGATGAGTTGTAAAGAAAGGTGATTGGAATCCCTAGTTTTGTAGTCACAAAATGAAATGATGCTACCAGCGAAATAGCCTCATATCAAATCCTAAAAATAAGTAAAGAATATGGCTTGAAACCTTGGTTCTACAGTCACAAAACAATAATGATGCCTCTAGCGAAAAATATCAGATTTTCTATTGGAAAAATTATTGAAATAAAACAGCAAGAAAATTTAATGTAAGGCATGTTTTCCATGATGTTACAGTGTTGGAATTCATGTCAAATAAGGGTATATGATGTTGATATTGGAATTGATGCAAAGAGGTCAATATTATGGTCATCATCATCAAAATTGTGCATATGATATTGTCAAACTCATGCATTGTCTAAAACAATGAGTACTTATGGATAACTTCAACTTGCATTTCCTTCGACTTCGACTTACAGTGTCTCTGACTCCGACTTGGATAACTTTGACTTGCATTGCCTTCAAATTCTACTTGGATAACTTCGACTTACATTGCCTCCAACTCCGACTTGGATAACTTCGACTTGCATTGCCTCCAACTTCGACTTGGATAAATTCAACTTGTATTGCCTTCGACTTTGACTTGATAACTTCAACTTGCATTTCTTGACTCTTGGTCAACTTGACTTTGGTCGACTTACTTTTCTTCGACCGGACTTACATTTTGGCTGACTCATTTTTTCCCATTTTGACTTTCGCGTGGTCGACTCTATTTATTTTCTGACTCAACTTGTGGCTTGAGTGGTCGATAATTTCTCGTCATATAAAAATCCAGAGTTATAATTGTTTTAAACAAAGAATTTTGTTTTGGTGAGACAGATAGGCTATAAGCCTCTTGTTTATGGATCAAACACCTTGATCTTCAATGATCCATCAAGTACAATATGTCTGGAGTAACTGTAGAGGAATAGTGATTGGATCGACAGTGGAAAACGAAGATTTATTGTATATCATTCAATCAATATGGAAGTGTGAGACCAAATAAGAAGAGTCAATCCATAACTGATATCGACTCATAAGAACTAAAAATATGATTAAGATAATTAACACCTCAGGATCAAGGTTTGTTCAAAGAATTGTTACAACAATAGTAAACAATTGTTAGCACCCAAATATTCCATTAATGATGAACAACTAACAAGGGATTTGAATTCTTTTGAATTAAATATAAAAATTGTTAATGACACAATGTTAGCATTATTTTTAAATTAAATAAAGAGGTGCATTGGTTCATACAAAGAGACACATTGTTTCAAATTCATACATGTTGGAACAATATATAAACAAAAAAGTATAGTGGAAGGAGAATGTCTTTGTGGTCTAATTCAGAAGATCAAAACATAGACAAATTCCAATGAATAACTTAAAACATTCACATGAAGTGAGGGTGGAAGGAAGGATTGGAGTCCTCTACAGGTTGAATCTTGAAATAGGGACTTGCAGCTTCCTCAAGTTGGTGCTTGAAAAATAGAATATTAGAATCCTTTACAGGTTGAAGATTGATCTATAGGGAGTTAGTGCTTGAAAAATAGAAGATTGAAGTCCTTTACAGATTGAAGCTTGATCTATAGGGAGTTGGTGCTTTCTCAAGTTCGTGTTTGGAAATAGGAGATTGGTGTCTACTTTAGTTGGTGCTCAAAAGAAGAGAGATTGGTGTCTTTTACAAACTGTAATTTATAAATGAAATATAATTTTTTATGATTGATACATTTAAAATTCAGAGTTCTATACATTCTTGTTGATAAATTGTTATAAATTAATAAATAATTAATTTAATTTGAGAAAATGAAGCAATATTGATTCATCCCCCCCCCCTCTCGATATTGAACAACATTCCAACAATTGGTATTAGAGCGAGGTTCTTTCACCATAGTCTAACCACTCGAAGGAAGATTCTAAGAAACCCAATGGATCAACAAGAACGAATGTCCTCCAATAGAGCATCATTGTTCAAAGGAAATGATTATGCATTTTGGATTATAATGATGAGAATTTATCTAATGGCTCTTGGATGTGATGTTTGGATATCTATGGTAAATGTTTACACTACACCAAATACTACACCTTCAGATGTTGTTGCAAAGAAACTCTGCAATGATAATTCAAGGGATGTTAATGCAATTTTGGATGGATTAGAAAATCCTATATTTGTAAAAGTGATGCATTGTAAATCAGAAAAAGAAATCTAGGACAAACTTAAATTCATCTATGAAGAAGGTGTAAAATTCAAGCAATCCAAACTTCAAACATACAGAGGGAAGTTTGAAAGTCTAAAGATGAAAGAGGAAGAAAACATTGCAGAATATTTTCAAAGAGTGGATGAAATAGTCAATTCAATCAGAGCACTGGGAGAAGAATTAAAAGATAAAATTATTTTCCAAAATGTGTTGAGATCATTACCAATGAGATATGATGCCAAGGTATCTACCTCAGAATATCGAGAAGACCTTGAAAAACTTACAATGGATGAACTTCATGGCATTCTTATAGCCTATGAAAAGAGAATCGAGCAAGAAAAGTCATCAAAAAGGGAAACAAACTTCAAAGCATCAAAAGAAACAAAGAACCATGAGCATGTTCCAAATGAAAATCACTCAAACATATCAGATGAAGAAGAGGCCAATTTTATGAGGAAACTCTAGAAAGGGTATGGGAAATGTAGATTTTTAATGACAAAATCAGAAATATTTCATTCACACATTTCGTCAAACACTTAGCAACCTAGAGATAACTATCTTCATCAATTTCAGAAATGCATACCCACATTTAGAAATTTCTATAAGAAGAAATACACATTGTTAAGAAAAATATGCAGCGGAAATACACAGTGGACAACAACCCATAACTCAAAAAAATTTAGGCAAATGCCAGGGAAAACCCCAATGTGGGGAAACCCAACGAGAGAGAGAGATATTATTATTTTTCTTCAGGAAAGTTCAGAACAACATCAATAACACTTTTCAGCCAAGAGAAATACCTCTTATAGCACAAAATCTGTCCCCCACAAATATGTCTTGAAAATCGTGCCACAGTCCGTACAGCTATACAGATTTGCTGAAAGTTGGCACCTTTAAATTTGTGCCATAAAAGCTAGTTGTGCATTGCCTTCTGTACGACTGTCCTCCTTCAGAAAATTATTCAAGCGCTACCTCGAAAACCGTGCCCAATCTTGCCTCAGTTTTCATGCCTCAAGAATGTTGTTGTACGACCTATATGGATCCGTACAGTATGACCTGTCCCAGCAAATAGCACTACAACAAATCAAAATAGAAAAAGACTCCTTGGGATTTTCACCCTAGCTCTCTTGGGAATCATGCCCTTCTTGATGTTCACTTTCCTCTCTCAAGCAATCTCTCGACTCAACTCCTCTTGTCTTCTCCGGTGTGTTTTTGTCACATCCCTAAGCATGTATATATACTCTTCTCTTTTCCCAAGAAACCCTAACTTACATAACCAACTCAATCTAATGTCTATCATAAGTCTAATCTGAGGGCTCATATTTAATGCTCCTCATTAATTACAAAATAAGTAATAAATGCTCATTAAATAATTTTTGGGTCACACAACTTAAAATCACTTTAAGTTGTAAAGTACATTCACTTTATAAAAGAACTTTATTTAAAAAGTCACTTTACAAATAAAACATATCAAGGAATTATGACTTTATGTCCTCCCCATGAAAAAACACAAAAACATGAATGAGGACATCCCTTGTTACATTTCAACACTCCCTCTTAACGAGGGATGTACTTGCTGCCATCTCCGTCATCTAGTCCCATCACATTTTTCTCTGTAGGAGCTCCCTCTAAACCTAGAGCCATCAACAACACCTGCACAGAACTCGAACTAGAATATCTTCTCCTAGCAACCTTCTAGAACCCTGATCTCACTTCATCTTGAGAATCGGTTCGATCAACCTGGCTGATCCTTCTGCCAGTGATCAAAAGAGACTCGATCTCTTCTCTCGGAATGCAAGACTGATAACTTTCCACCACTGTAGTCTCAAAATCCTTCTCATGCTCCTCATCCGATGTTGAATCACACATCAAAGGTTGTCCTCTCAACATATACAACCTATCCACCCAGTTACCGATCAGGTGCAGCTCTATCGGGTCCACTCCCTCTCTGTAGATAAATACATGTTCCCTCTTGAACAATACGCAATATCCTACATCCTCCAAGGCTGAGACTGAGAGCAAGTTAACACTTAACCCTGGAACAAAGAGAACTCCATCAATATCCAAGAGTCCCCCAAAATCGAGTTGGAATCTAACATTCCCAACTCCACGTACAACTCTCGCCATACCACCTTCATTTACCACCTGTCGACCAGGACCAATCTCTATGAAGTCTTGGAATACTCGCCAGATTCCCATCATGTGGTTAGAGGCTCCGCTATCCACAATCCATCTGACATCACCTCTGAATCCTCTGTTGCCGACATTGGAAACTAAGGTAACCAAAGAAAATTCCCTATCGAGCTTTGAAGCAAAATCCTCTATGGTTGGTGTAGCAGCTGTCTCAGGCCCCTCTGACTCCTTCTTCTTCTTCTTCCTCTCAGGAAAATGAGAGGCAAGGTAGCCCAACTGGTTACAACAAAAGCATCTAACTTTTCTCAAGTCCCTTCCAGAACTTCCTTTCTTTTTTCTCTTTGCCACAAGAGAAACATTCTCATCAATTATGTCTATATTCTGATCAATTCTCTGAGATCTTTCTCGGATCTCCTCCTGAGTGAAATCATCCCATAGTCTGCTCCAATCTGGTAGATGCTCATGACCCACCACGCACTTCACGAAGACTTCCCAATCTTTGTTGTAGCCATTTAAGTCTATCCTCACCAACTCAGAATCCGAAATGACCTCTCCAACAGCTACTAGCTCATCTTTAACTTGAGCCACCCAGGTAAGATAAGAAGAGACACTCTCCTCCTTACCCATCTTGGTATCATGCAACTTAGCCTTCAAGGCCATATTTCGGTTCTCGTTCTTCGCCTCGAACAAGTTCTTAAGTGCATCCCACATCTCCTTGGTAGTCTTTTTCTCAGCCAAGTGTGGGATAAGGTGATCCTTCACCCCATCCAGAATAATCCTCTGAGCTTTGGCTTCCTTGGTCTCATGCAAGTCCAAAGCAACCTAGAGATAACTGTCTTTATAAATTTCAGAAATGCATACCCACATTTAGAAATTTCTATAAGCAGAAATACACATTGTTAAGCAAAATATGCGGTGGAAATACACAGTGGACAACAACCCATAACTCACAGAAATTTAGGCAAATGCCAGGGAAAACCCCAATGTGGGGAAACCCAACGAGAGAGAGAGATATTACTATTTTTCTTCAAGAAAGTTCAGAACAACATCAATAACACTTTTCAGCCAAGAGAAATACCTCTTACAGAACAAAATTTGTCCCCCACAAATCTGTCTTGAAAACCGTGCCACAGTCCGTACAACTGTATAGATTTGCTGAAAGTGGGCACCTTGAAATTCATGCCACAACAGGCAGTTGTACCTTGCCTTTTGTACAGTCGTCCTCCTTCAGAAAATTCTTCAAGGGTTGCCTCGAAAACTATGCCCAAGCTTGCCTCGGTTTTCGTGCCTCAAGAATGTTGTTGTACGGCCTGTATGGATTTGTACAGTACGACCTGTCCCAGCAAATATTACTGCAACAAATCAAAACAAAAAATGCCTCCTTGGGATTTGCACCCTAGATCTCTTGGTAATCGTGCCCTTCTTGATGTTCACTTTCCTCTCTTAAGCAATCTCTCAACTCAACTCCTCTCGTCTTCTCCAATGTGTTTTTCTCACATCCCTAAGCATGTATATGTACTCTTCTCTTTTCCCAGGAAACCCTAACTTACATAACCAACTCAATCTAATGGCTATCATAAGTCTAATCTGAGGGCTCATCTTTAATGCTCTTCATTAATTACAAAATAAGTAATAAATGCTCATTAAATACTTTTTGGATCCCACAACTTAAAATCACTTTAAGTTGTAAAGTACATTCACTTTATAAAAACACTTTATTTAAAAAGTCACTTTACAAATAAAACATATCTAGGAATTATGACTTTATGTCCTCCCCATGGAAAAACACAAAAAAATGGATGAGGACATCCCTTGTTACATTTCAACAGGAAATATAAAGGAAAATTACCCTTCAAGTGTTTCAACCGTGGAAGAGTTGGGCATTTTGCCTCCAAATTTCCCTATCCCAAGCAGGTGGATAGTGATGATGAAGACATTGATAACCATGAAGAACTTAAGAAGAGCAAAACTGGAAACAAGAAGAAATTCTACAAGAAAAAGAAAAACTTCTACTTCAAAGAAGACAGTAGTTCATCTGACATGAGTGAAGATGACGAGACAAAACTTTTATTCACGAGCATAGAATCTCAAAATAAAGATTTTGATGATAATGAAGAAAACTCTGAAGTTGAAGGATAAGTAGACCTTGAAGGAGAATTTATAATTTCTCTTGAAGAATTGAGAAAATATAAAAAGAGGAACAAATCATTAAGAGAACAACTATTAGAATATGAAGGAAAACAAAAATTAAGAGAAGAGAAAGTTTCAATAACCATCAAGGAATCAGAATAAGTCGTTATTGACTTAAAAAATCAAATCCAAGAAGACAAAATAATTGAAGAGGTCATAAGTAAACAACTCGATGAAAAGCAACTAGATTGTGAAAAGCTAGAGGCTAAAATTGTTTCTCTAGAAAAAGAACTTGAGAAAGAAAACAATCAATCAAGACTTGAAAACAGTGCAAGAATCGTGGATGATATTCTTAACAGTCAAAGATCATCAAAAAATAAGTTAGGATTGGGTTATGATCAAAAGAAGTCTAACAAAGTATCTAACTCTACATCTTAGCAAACTGATAAAAATCTAAAAAGTTATGCAACCACTCTCCAAAGCTCTTTCAAAAATGAAGAAAGAAAAATAAAGATGAATTCTAATCAACAAAAATATGATCTCCCTTCAAAATAAAATGAATATAGAAAAAATACAACTACAAGAAGAACTCCCCCAAAAAGGTACCAACATATATTTCTTGGCTATTGTTTCTCTTGCAATAATTTTGGGCATAAAGCATCACATTGTAGATCTTATGGACAATACAATCATAAAAATGTTCAAAGATACGGTTACAAGAACAACAAGAATAATAATAATCAAGAGAATAGAAACTATAATTAATTCTCTCCACTGCAAAATCGCAATGTTAAATGCCACAAATGCAACAATTATGGTCACAAATCTAGTGACTATAGAATACCAAAGCTTCCCATAAAAACTTCCAAAATTCAAGAAGAAAAGCATAAGAAGGCATGGAAAGAAAAACAAATGGAAGAAAAATAAACAGTGTAAGGTAGCCTTATATGCTAAATATAAAAGGAGTCAATGGTATGTTGACAATGGATGTTCAAATCATATGACTGGAGATTAAGATAAATTCCTCAGTCTGAAAAGGAAACAAAAAGGAAGAGTTACTTTTGGAGATAATGTCTCTGCCAAGATACTTGGAAAGGGTACAGTCAGTATAGGAAATAGTAGAGCTAAAGCAGAAAATGTGTTATTAGTTGAAAATATGAAGCCTAACCTCCTCAGTGTGATCCAAACATGTGATCAACGACACATACTCATATTTGACTCTCAAAACTATGAAATTACAAGAAAAAAAAGGCTCAGGAAAATTAGTGGTTGTTTCACCCAGGACACCAAGCGATGTATATATCTTAAACATTGAAGAAGAAAAAAATGTTGCATGAGCCAAATAGATGAAAGTATGTTTTAACAATTTGCTAAAAGTTAATAGAAAGGAAGTTGTGAGAGATATGCCAAAGAATATTAAACCTTCAAACTTTGTTTGTAGGCACTGCCAACATGTAAAGAAGACAAGAGTAAGAGTCAAGACAAAAGAATACTGTACATCAAAACCATTAGAACTTGTTCACACTGACCTTTGTGAACCAACACGAACTAAAAGCATGCAAGGTTGACATTACTTCATTTTATTCATTGATGACTATACAAGGATGACTTGGGTATCTTTTCTCAAAGAGAAATCAGAAGCATTCAACAAGTTTAAAGTCCTCAAATCACATGTTGAAAGTGAGACTGATCTCAAAATCAAGTGCCTGAGATCAAAAAATGGAGGGGAATTCACCTCAGATGAGTTCGATGAGTTTTGTGAAGCTCGTGAAATTAAAAGACACTTTTCATATCCAAGAACTCGTTGTTGAAAGGAAAAATAGAATTGTCCAAAAAGCAGCCAGAACTATGTTAAATGAAGCCAAACTCTCAGATATCTATTGGAGAAGCAATACATACAACAATATATATACTTGAAAGAGCACAGCTTAGAGTTAACCATGACAAGACATCATATGATATGTGGTTTGGTAGACCAGCATCAGTAAAACACTTCAGAGTCTTTGGGAGCAAATGATATATAAAAAGAGATGATGATAATCTAAGAAAATTTGATTCCAGATCAGATGAAGGCATATTTCTTGGTTACTCATCCAATCAAAGGCCTACAGATGCTATAATATGAGGCTGCACAAAATTATGGGAAGTGAAAATGTAAAGGTGGATGATCTAACATCACAAAGAATCAAATCTCAAGACAATTCACAAGTTGATGAAAGAAGAAGAGATGACTATGAATAAGAAGAAACTAAAGAAATACAAGAAGAATAATCACAAAGTGAAGAAGAAAACACAGAGGAAGCATCACCAAGACAAGAGTCAAAAGCACCATTAGGAAGAGTACAAAGAGATCATCGTGAAAGTCAAATCATAGGCAACAAAAGTGTTGGAATTGAAACAAGAAGAAGACTAACATATGAATCAGAACAAGCAATGCTCTCCCTAATAGAAACCAGCAAATATGAAGATCATATCAAAGCCGGGAATGAAGAACTTGATCAAATATAGAAGAATCAGACCTGGGAGCTTGTCCCAAGACTAAAATAAAAAAATGTGGTAGGGACCAAGTGGATTTTAAAAAATAAGGTTAATGAAGATGGTCAATTTATAAGGAATAAATAAAGATTGGTGTGTAAAGTCTATGCTAAAGTAGAATGAATTGACTTTGAGGAAACATGTAGACATATTAGAAGCTATCAAAATGTTCTTGGAATTTGCATATTTTAAAAACTTCAAAATATATCAAATGGATGTCAAATTATCATTCTTAAATGGAAATCTATAGGAAGAAGTTTATATAGAACGACCTGAAGAATTTATGTTATTAGAAAATAAACACTATGTCTGCAAATTAAAGAAAGCATTGTATGGTCTCAAACAAGTTCCCAGAGCATGGTTTTCAAGACTTGGTAATAATCTACAACAACAAGGTTACAAAAGAGGAGCTACTGACAACAATATTTACATTAAAATTGAAAATCATAATATGATTATTGGTGTAGTATATGTGGATGATATCATCTTTGGAAGTAATCTAAATCCTCTAAGCAAAAAAAATTCTACATAAATGAAAAAATAATTTGAGATGTCAATGTTTGGTGAACTGACATTCTTACTAGGGTTACAAGTTTCACAATCAGACAAAGCTATATTCATATCTTAGACCAAATACATTAAGGAAATGTTGAAGAAATTTCAAATGGAAGATTGTAAACCTATGAGCACTCCTATGATTATAGGATGCAAACTAAGCAAAGATGATGAATCACTAGAAGTAGACCAAACCATGTAAAGATCAATGATTGGTAGCCTATTATATGCAACAACAACAAGAACAAACATCATGCAAGTTGTAGGATTAGTGGTCAGATTTCAATCTGCACCTAAAGAGACACATATGAAGGCAGTTAAAAGGATTTTTAGATATCTCAAAGGCACCTTGGATTTTGGATTATGGTATCCAAAAACATAAGACTTCACATTAACTGCATATACTGATGCAGACTAGGTAGGAAACATTGTTGATAGAAAGAGCACTATTGGAGGTTATTTCTTCCTAGGAAAATGTATTGTGTCATGGATAAGTAAAAAACAACCCTCCATATCAATATCTACAATAGAACCTAAATATATTGTTGATGCCTCCTGCTTCACTCAAGTAATTTGGATGAAACAAACTCTCGAAGACTTACAAATAAAGTATGATCATCCAATTCCTCTTAACTGTGAAAATACAGTTGAATTTTATGATGGTTAAGTTGATGCATGTAGTTTATTTTCAATTTTAGCATGAATTGAACCATAAACAATGACTGAAACAACACAATACAATAGTTGCAGTAAACCAAAATCAAAAGAAGAATAACCATGCACAATAACACCAGAGTTTATCTTGGGAAAATCCTCCTCAACCAAGGGAAAAACCCAACAATCATTTGCTATACTGCCAAGAGAATATCCACCATCCACCACCAAACTTAGCACACAATAGGGTGTTGCTATGACTGAGAAACCTAGCTCCTAGAAAACTATGAATTGCAGTCCTCATAATTTTAGACCTCCAACTTCAGACCATGCGTTGAGTTAGTGTGTAAGAGATGATCCACAATGGGGATATATTTCTTATTTATACAATACTTAACTCATCCAAAATACATGACACTTGGCACAATAGGGCCGACCTGTGCAACTTAATAATATAATTAATAATTCACAATATTAATTATGTTTACATGGTGGGGATGACTTGTACCCTTTAAAACATAAATTAGGGTTACAACAAATCTTACTCTCAGACAATATAGCAAGGGATCCACACATCCTCTAGTGCTTAGCCATTAGGGACACATCCACCTGTGATCACCCACAAGGACATCACACTCAACAGAGTCCACGGGAGTACCATATGGAGAAACATCTCAAGATAACTCAACTAAGTCCATAGGAGTGCAATGCAGGAGACCATCTCAAGTCGAATCAACTCAGTCCAGAGGAGTACTAGGAAGGATACCATCTCAAGTCATCTCAACTCAGTCCAGAGGAGTAGACAAGAGACCAAACATCATAACAACTCATTCCAGAGTCTGACGCACACACATCACATGGGAACACCCAACACATGGGAACACATCGTCTTAACTCAGTCCAGAGGAGAACAACACACCCATCACATGGGGCCTCTCACAAATTGACTCAACTCAGTCCAGAGGAGAACGAACTGGAGAATGTCACACGACCCTGCAATCATCAATACTCCCTCTCATCTAGGGAGGCATTCTCCACCGAGCCAATTCTCTCACAGAAGTACTCGAACTTTGTCCTAGCAAGCGGTTTGGTGAAGACATTTGCAACCTTCTCGTGTGTAGAAAGGTACTACACATGTACATATTTCCTCTGGACCATATCTCAATGTGTTTCTATTTATCGTTAAACACATGATTCTTGGAGAGATTCACACAACTCTGATTATTGCAATGGATAATGATAGAATCCATCTCATGTCCAAATAAGTCTGCAAGGTGCTTGTGAACCCTCACTGCTTCGTGGACTGCCACACATAATGCAATGTACTCTGCTTTTGCGGTATACAAAGCCACAAAAGTTTGTTTCTTGTTGCAACAAGAAACCATGGAAGATCACAAAGTAAAACAACAACCAGATGTGCTCTTCCAGTCCACTATGCTCCATGTTCAATCTACATCAGAATGTCCCTACAATCTCATGTCTACACCGGAGGCATATCTCAGGCCATAACCAATTGTGCCTCGTAAAAAGATCAACACATGCTTCGTTGCTATCTAGTGTGTTTGTCTTGTCTGACTCATGAATTGGTTGAGTACATTCACTGCATAGCATATATCAGGTATGTGTTGACCAGATACATCAATGATCCAATCAGCTATCTGTAAAGACGTGGATCAATCTCGCCTGAATTGGAAGAAGCCTCATTCATCTTCTTCAAGTTCATCACCATCGGTGTAGGCATAGATTTGCATTCCATCATTCTGAATGTATCCACTGTATATTTTCCTTGACTTCAGGAAAATATTGTCAGTCTTCTTCCATACTTCTAGTCCAAGAAGTAGTGAATCATACAAAGGTCCTTCATCTCAAATTCATAAGCCAATGCACGCTTGAATTCATCAACAAGGCTTTATGAATCAGTAAGGAATAAGTCATCACATATAGGACCGAAATCAGGCACTCATCACCAACATTGTTTTAGTATGGGTTTGGATTAGCAACACTCTTGTTGAGGCCCAAACTCATCAAGTCTCCATCAATATTCTCATACCATGCACGAGGTGCCTGTTTTAGTCCATACAAGGATTTCTTCAACTTGCATACATGAGACTCCTCATGTGTCACAAATCCATCTGGATTCTCAAAGTAAACTTCTTCCCCAATCTCACCATTGAGAAAGGATTGTCTTTACATCCATCAGATGTAGTCTCCAACCCATGGATGTTGCAAGAGTAATAATCATACGGATGGAAGTGTATTGGGAAATAGGAGAAAATTCCTCCTCATAATCTATTCCCTCCACGTGAGAGAATCTTCTAGCCACAGATCTCACTTTTTACTTCTCCACACTTCCATCAGTTGCATGTTTGATCTTATAGATCCACTTGGAAGTCACTACATACTTCCCTTTTGGTCTCAAAACAATATACCACACATCATTCTTCAATATGGATTGATACTCTTCGGTCATGGAATCTTGCCAAAAATGGCGTCTTGTTGCTTCTCCATGACAAGAAGGTTCAATATTGTTGAAATAATGTAACTGCGAAGAGCATTCTTATTATTGGATTAAATCCCCATTGTGGATTAATCATTATTATTATTTTGTTATTGGATTAAATCCCCATTGTGGATTTAATCATGTCATTATTAATATTATTGTTATTAGATTAATCCCCATTGAGGATTAATCAAGTCGGTAATTGTATAAGGACCAAATCCCCTTTTGCGGATTGGTCATCGGACAATTACAAAGTGCAGAATAAGAAGTCGGCCCCAGGAGTTATAATGGAAGGGCCAGAATTAATTAAAGGTGGATTTACCCACCTAGTGTGAGAGGTCGGCCCTGCCAGATGGTCACTCTTCACACGTGCCAAATTGATATAAATAAGAGGCTAGCGCCTCACTTCTTACACACACTTCACTTGCTCATGATCTTATGAGGCAAGCTGCAATTACAAGTTGGTGAGAGAAGAAGAAGGGTGGCGCATCTCTTGAGGAGGACATTTTCTGTATTGGTTGAGTTATCTCTTGAACATTGTATAAGCTATT
>JASDQU010586236.1:25282-40039 GCA_032191745.1 Picea mariana | reverse complement strand
TCAAAGAAGTAATCCAGTAGATCCAGTAGCGCATAGCAAACTTGGAGCTCTGCACTATGCCTGATACCCCTCAAGATGTACGAGAACTACGGGAAGCAACTGCCCACATCACAGTCAACAGATTAAAATATCTTGCCTTAGAGTGCAAGCAGTTGAGTAACCGCAATTCTTAGACCTATGAGAACCTCACTGAGAACCCAGAGTTACAGTCACTGGAGTCACGACTCCAAGAAGTGAAGCAACATGTAGATACACTACAGGCGTAGCTGAAGGCCCTGTCAGCTATAGACAAAATGAAGAGGTCTCACAAAAAATTAACAACTCAACAACAGATCCATATGTTTCAAAGAAAAGTGATGGAAGTCACTCAACCACTTCAACCTGTGCAAGATAAGTCATGCCTATTGTTTATAGAGGTCGAGACCCAAGGAGAAAAGCTTGACCAGGTCATCTAACTCATAGAAAAGCAGTTCCTGGAAGGACCAATGAACGATGTAGTGATCCAAGAGTTCATTGAACAAGAGGCCATGACAAAGCAGCAAGTCGAAGCAGCTCAAGCCAAGATCGAGGCATTCAAGGCAGAATTGGTCAGACCAGAGTGACTTGGGACAAGTCACAGGTGAGTGTTGGGGGCCTGTTGGCCCTTGACCAAGTTTTGGGAATTTCTTGGTCATGTTGACCTATTTTGGAACTTCAACAATCTATCGAAGGAGGAGCACAAGACGAAGCAGATATCATAGGATCTCGGCCCCCTTTTGGGCCTCTTTTAGGTTTTTTGGGAATATTTAACGGAAATGGGATGTCATCCCATGCGTTTACCCATGTTTAGGCCTATTTTGTATGCATAAATAGATGCCTAGGCTAGGAAGAAAGGATAGAGGATACATGAATGAATGGCTAAGTGCTAGATCTAAGTGATGTGAATGTATGCTAAGTGCAAGTAGGGTCTGTGGATGCTTTGTGCATGACTAAAAGAGACTTGTAGAGTTGAGTGAAAGAGGTTGTGACAGATTGGGAAGGGCTTAGTGCTGTAACATAAGGAAGAAGGATCTAACGAGCTACATAGATCTTCTATCCTATGTGGAGTAAGGATTCTTGAGTCTCTATTCTTGTAACCGATTGACCAAAGACTATAAATAAGAAGAGTTGGTGGACGTAGACCCAGGAGGGGGGTGAACCATGTAAACACTATATTGTCTTGCTTTGTGCTTGTTTTGATGTGTTTATATCTCCTTTTTCTAAGTACTTGAGATGGCTAGATAGATTTGCTTATGTTTAGTAATAATGCTAGATAAAATTATAGATCTGATATACATGAATATGCTCAGTGCTTGATCTACTAGATCTGATCTATTTACTTATGATAAGTGCTTAAATACATTAGATCAGTGTTGATTCCGAGAAGTTCTGTCTTACAAGCGAAGTGGTTACTGACTGTATATTGAGGAAATGGAGGTGTTAAGTGTGTTATTAAGTAGTTCAATGATAGATCGGTGTCCCAACTCAGGTTGTAGACACTTGAGTCTTGCAACCACCCCTGCCTCTACCTCGGGTGAGACTTCATCTGCTTCTCAGGTGTTGCCGAAAGGGCCGGTAGTTAGGGTTTTGTTGGTGTGTTGTTGTAGCGTTGAACCCTAGGTCTGCCCCTATGCCAACAATAGAAAAACATGGCAAGCCCATATCACCCATGTGGATCAAGTTCTCCATCTCCTCTCCAAGATTTTTTTTTTCCTCAAAGAGTCTAAATGTTCTTTTGGCATCTTTGAAGTTGAGTACTTTGGTCATATTGTTGGAAAGGACAAAGTAAGGTTGGATCCTAAGAAAATTGAAGCTATGTAGAATTGGCCTCACCCTAAAACTCTTAAAATTATGCATAGTTTCCTAGGTTTAATGTGATATTGTCTCAAGTTTGTTCAAAATTATGGAAATGTTGTGACTCCTCTAACAAATCCGCTTAAAAAGAGTGATTTCAATTGTACTCCAATCACCGACCAATCCTTCCAAGCCTCAAAAGAGGATATGTGCACTGCTATTGTACTATCCCCACCGGACTTCATCAAGACCTTTGTTCTAGAATGTGATGTATCAATGAGAAGAGTAAGGGAAGTCCTTATGCAATATGGGTGACCTTTGGATTTCATTGGAAAACAATTGTCATAGCAACATTTGGGCCAATCAATATATGAAAAAAAAAATGCTGGTTATTCTACATGCAATGGATCTTTGGCACCCTTATCTCTTGGGACGACTCTTCAAAATTAAAGAAGATCATCAAAGTCTCAAGTACTTCCTGGAACAACATATTTCATCCTCGGAGCAACAAAAAATAGGTAATCAAGCTGTTTGGATCTGATTATGAGATCATTTACAATAAGGGCAAAGAAACTATGGTGGATGATGCTCTTTCCAGAAAAATATGAAGAAGAAGGGTCCCTCTTTTCCCTCTCATTCCTTGTCACTGACTGGCTTCAGGTTATTCATTAGGAATGGTTGCAAGACTCCAAAATTTCTAGCCTAATCCAACAACTGCAACAAGATCCCCAAGCTGCTCCAGGGTACTCTTAGCATAATGACGAGTTTCGATATAAATGTCTCGTATATATAAGAAAAAAATCTGCCCTTAAATCCACTGTGCTCTCTGAGTTTCATGCTTCACCGACTGTAGGTCATTCAAGCTTTATCCAAACTTATGAATGGGTCAAACGTTCTTTCTTCTGGGATGGTATGAAGTAGGAAATGTGCACCTTTGTGGTCGAATGTGATATCCATCAATGAAATAAGGGAGATATTTTCAAACCTCTAGGAACACTCCAACTGCGTCCACTTCCACCTACTATTTGGACATATATTTCTATGGATTTCATTGTTGGATTACCCAAATTAGGAAATACGTTAGTCATCATGGTGGTAGTTGATCGTCTTTCCAAATATGCTCATTTATGTTCTCTTCAACACCCCTTCACAACATCCATAGTGGCTCAATTTTTTATGGATAATATCTTCAAACTCCATGGAATCCCTTATTCTATTGTTTCTAACTGATATATAATTTTTTCCAACAATTTCTTGCAAGAATGATTTAGGCTCCAGGGAACCCAACTGCATCTCAACACAACCTATTATCCCGAGACTAATGGCCAAATGGAAGAAGTCAAAAAAAAGTTTGGAAACATATTTGAGGTGTTTTGTGTTTGAAAAAAAAAATCAGTGGGTTTAGTGGTTACCCCTCATTGAATGGTGGCACAAAACCTCTTACCATATTTCCACTCACATGACTCCCTTTGAAGCAATTTATAGATAGAAGCCACCATCGATTCTTCCATACATGTCGGGTATCTTAAATTTTCATGAGGTTGACTGAAATATTACGGTTTATATGACCATTCTCCATACTCTCAAAGAAAATATGGTCATGTCTCATAACTACATGAAGAAACATGTAGATCAGGGACGTTCTAAACATCAATTTTCTAAAAGGGACCATTTGTTTCTATGTTTAAAACCATACAAGAAGAATTCACTAAAAGACTAGTAGTGTCAGGAACTTGCCCTCAAATTTTATGGTCCTTACACTATTCTCAAATGTGTGGTACTAGTGGCATATAATTTATCCTTTCCCATTCACTCCAAGCTACATCTTGTTTTTCATGTCTCATCCCTAAAGAAAGTAATTGGCACCAAGTACCACACCTAGACCAATATACCATAGTTGGATGAAAAGTGTTCCATTTGGTTGCAACCAAAATTTGTATTGGACCAGCGAGACCATCGTCTCCGTCAGTGCACCATCGAGGAAGTTTTAGTTCAATGGAAGGATACTCCACCAGAAGATGCCACCTGGGAGATGACTACCATTCTGCAACAATTTCCTCATCTTAAGCCTTGAGGACGAGGCTCTTTTTCAAGGGGGAGGGAATGTTAGGGACCTAACCTTCCCAACCCCTCACAAAGATAGAATAATATATTTTCCATGTAATAAATGTCGACATTATTTAATAAGGCCTATTTAATATATATGAACAAGTTAATGTAAAAAGACATAACAAAAGATTCTACTTCTAGAAATATCTACCTCTAGAATATTCTTCAGAAGATAGAATTAGTATAAATAAGAGTAGGAGGTGTGAGAATGATTTGTATGGATATTAATTGTAATAGAGAATTTCTCCATTGGATGTTCACCCCTTCAATTTTGTTGAATGTTATCAAATAGTCTAGTACTTGTGCAAAGCCTTCACAAGATGCTTGATTGATGCATCATATGGAAGTAATTGCCACTATCACCTAGAAAATTAATTCCGTTTTTTTATTGAAGGACAAAGTTACAACACAAGGGAGGCTTCCCCAACAACCTCAAGGGATCCTATATCAAGACAGAGGCAAGTATATGCCCCCTATATTTGTTTCTTTACTAGATAGGGTTGAGTTACAGGAAAAGTAAGTTAGGTAATGTAAGTTGTGTTGGTTATGGAGACTGATTATCTTCCTGATTCAGAGGTATTTTGTTTTAAACCATGTTTATACCCCATGAAGACTTTACACCCCATAAGTATGTACACTCTTCCACGTGGGGGAGTGCAGAGGGGGGTTACCCCTCTACGGGGCCCAGGGAAAAAATGCCTTGTAAATGTATATTGTAATTTTGTTGTAAATATGGACCATTCATTATAAGGTTGCAGATCTAAAGGTAGAAATTATGTTAGGGTTTTTTTCCCTAGAAGGAAACCCTCTGTTATGAGGGAAATGTATTTCCTCTATGAAAGACGACGAATACTATGAGAAAATAAGAGGAAGTTACAATGGGTTTGTTGTAGGTTGTATCCCTTCATTTGCTAGATAATAATAAAGGAAGGACCTGCCAATTTCTCTGATGGACATAGCCCACAGTGGGTGAACCACGTAAATCTGTGTCTCTATTGTATTGTGTATCTTCTGTGTTTTGTTTCCGCATTTGTTTTATTTTATTTCTCCATAGTCCTGTTTTTCTAACAACTGGTATCGGAGCGAAAGGTAACTCGCAGGAAAGTAGGGTTCCTGGTTCTAGTGGGAGTAATGGAGAAAGATGGAAAGTTTAGGGTTGAGAAATTTAATGACCAAAACTACCAGTTATGGAAGGTGCAGATGGAAGATTATTTATATCAAAAGGATCTAATCCTACCATTGGGCAGAGTAGAAAAGAAGCCGATGACCATGAAGTATGAAGAATGGGAGATTCTTGACAGAAAGGCTCTAGGAACAATACGGTTGAGCCTGGCAGCATCAGTGGATTTCAATATTTTGAAAGAAAGGACAACAGAGGATTTGATGGACGCATTGGCTAAATTGTATGAAAAAACATCGACGTCCAATAAGGTATTTCTAATGAAGATATTATTTAATATGAAGATGTCAGAAGGTGGGTCTGTTGCAGATCATTTAAATGATTTTAATATGGCTACTAATCAACTAAGTTTTGTAAAAGTGGACTTTGATGATGAGGTTAGGGATCTTATAATCTTGTTCTCACTGCCAGAAAGATGGAATGGGTTGGTCATGGCTGTAGGTAACTCTGTCTCTAGTTCAAATACTTCAAAATTTGATGATGTTGTTGGTGTTATCCTTAGTGAGGAAATGCGATGGAAAAGCATAGGTGAGACATTAGGTAATGCGTTGAACATGGAGAACGGGGGAAGACAAAAGGATAGAGGAAAGGGCCCAGGGAACTGTGGGAATTCTAGGAAGGGAAGATCCAAATCCAGAATTGGAAAGATAATGTAACATGTGATGTGTTACAAGACGCTTTGATTCTTTCTATAGATAATATTTATGAGTCTTGGGTAGTAGATTCAGGGGCTTCATTTCATGCCACACCCTATAGGAAACATTTTCTAGATTATGTTCAAGGTGATTTTGGATAGGTTCATTTGGGTGATGATGCACCATGAAAAATTGTTGGAATGGGAAAGGTAAAAATAAAACAACGCAATGGAAACCAATGGTTGTTGAAAGAGGCAAGACATGTTCCAAATTTAAAGAAAAATCTAATTTCAACAGGGCAGTTGGAAAGTGAAGGTTGTGTATCCATATTTACAGATAAGATGTGGAAGGTATTCAAATGATCATTGGTGATAGCAAAAGGAGATAAAGCAGGTACATTGTATTTATGTACTGATATTACTGACTCTTCTATATCATTAGCTTCTACAAGAGTGGATACAACACTGTGGCATCATAGAATTGGACACATGAGTGAGAAGGGAATGCATATACTTCAAAAAAGAAATTTTTTGCCAGATCTTAAACAAATTGATTTGGATTTCTGTGAGCATTGTGTTTATGGAAAACATAAGAGAGTCAGATTTCTCAGAGTCGAAAAANTTGTTGCCAGATCTTAAACAAATTGATTTGGATTTCTGTGAGCATTGTGTTTATGGAAAATAGAAGAGAGTCAGATTTCTCAGAGTCGGAAAATAAAATAAGAATGAAAGGTTAGAGCTAGTGCATACATATGTATGGGGAACAACTCAAGGATCATATCTTGGTGGATATCATTATTATGTTACTTTTATTGATGATGCAACTAGAAAAACTTGGGTTTATTGCATTCAACAAAAATCTGATGTTTTTGATACTTTTAAGAAATGGAAAGCTTTGGTTGAGAATTAGACAGGAAAAAGTTTGAAGTGTCTCAGATCAGATAATGGAGGTGAATATTGCAGCAAGGAGTTTGATGATTACTATTCATACCATGGGTTTCATAGAGAGAAGAAAATTCCAAGAACACCACAAGAAAATGGTGTGTCAGAAAGGATGAACAGGACAATCATGGAGCATGCAAGGAGTATGAGATTGCATGTTGGTTTTCCCTTACAGTTCTAGGCAGATGTTGTAGATACTATTGTTTACTTAATAAACAAAGGACCTTCAAGCTCTTTGGATGGTAGAATTCCAGAGGAGGAATGGACAGAAAAAAAGGTAAACTATTCTTTTTTGAAAACTTTCAGTTGTGAAGCATTTGTCCATATTGATAAAGAAAATAGAGCAAAGCTTGAGGAAAAATCCAATAAGTGTACCTTTATTGGATACTGTGTTAATGATTTTGGTTATCGTTTATGGGATTATGAAAATAAAAAAATCATTAGGAGTAGAGATGTCATATTCAATGAGAAGTTCATGTACAAAGATTAGTTGCAGGAAAAGAAACAAGAAAAAGAAAAACAAGAATACACGGTGCTTGATGAGATCACTGGAAAAGAAATTCCAAAGGAACCAAAAAATCAAAATGTACAACAACAGGAGCAACATGTACCTCAAACACCTGCAAGTGTTGTTAGAAAATATACCAGGTTAAGTATACCCCCTGAATGATACTCTTCTTCATTGTATTATCTATTGTTGTATAATTTTGGTGAACCAGAATGTTATGAAGAGGCAATGCAGGTAGACACCAAATATAAGTGGGAGCAAGGCATGAAAGAGGAAATGGATTCCCTGGTAAATAACCATACTTGGGAATTGCTTCACTTTCCTGCAGGAAAAAAAGCATTGCAGAATAAATGGGTTTACAAGTTGAAGGAAGAAGATGGAGGAATAAAGCGGTACAAGGCTAGACTTGTTGTAAAGGGGTTTGTAGAAAATAAAGGTATAGATTTTGATGAAATATTTTCTCTTGTTGTTAAAATGACTTCAATTAGGACTATTTTAAGTCTTGTGGCAATAGAAGATTTTCATCCTGAAAAAATAGATGTTAAAACAACTTTTCTTCTTGGGGATTTGGAGGAAGAGATTTATATGTGGCATCCATAAGGGTATGAGGTCAAAGGGAAGGAGAATTTGGTATGCAGGTTGAAGAGGAGCTTGTATGGCCCAAAGCAAGCTCCAAGGCAGTGGTATTTGAAGTTTGACAGGTTTACAATAGAACATGGTCATAGTAGATGTCATTCTGATCACTGTGTTTATTTCAAAAGTC
Organism: Picea mariana; assembly: GCA_032191745.1. Taxonomy (NCBI): domain Eukaryota; kingdom Viridiplantae; phylum Streptophyta; class Pinopsida; order Pinales; family Pinaceae; genus Picea; species Picea mariana. Next base: position 32,091 of record JASDQU010586236.1, on the reverse strand, counting down.
TAGAAAATGGAAGCTATATTATCTTTCTATTGTATGTAGATGACATGCTTGTTGCAGGGTCTAATATGCAGGAAATTTTCTCAAGAAGAAATTAGCTAATTCATTTGCGATGAAGGATTTGGGTGCTGCAAAGAAAATCCTTGGTATGAGAATAACAAGAGACAGGAAAAATCACAATTGACATTGTCTCAGGGTGAGTACATAGAGAAGGTGATGGAGAGGTTCAGAATGCAAAATGAAAAACTAGTTAGTACACCTTTGGCCAGCCATTTCACATTAAATAAGGAAATATGTCCTAAGACATGGGAGGAGATAGAATACATGTCCAGGGTCCCTTATTCATCAGCACATGGCAGCTTGATGTATGCAATGGTTTGCACAAGACCAGATATTGCACATGAAGTGGGATTTGTGAGTAGGTATATGAAAAATACAGGTAAAGAACATTGGGAGGCAGTAAAGTGGATTCTCAGTTATTTGAGAGGTATTGGAACTCATGCATTATGTTTAGGAGGTCCAGACACTTTTCTACAGGGATATGTTGATTCAAATATGGCAGGTGATAAAGACAGTAGTAGGAGCACCACAGGGTATGTTTTTACTATAGGTGGAACAACAGTAAGTTGGATTTCGAAACTACAAAAGGTTGTTGCACTTTCAACAACATAGGCAGATTATGTTGCTGCTACAGAGGCTAGTAAAGAGATGATTTGGTTACATAGGTTTATGGAGGAATTGTGAAAGAAGTAGGAGAATAATAGGTTGTAATGTGACAGTGAGAGTTCCATTCATCCTGCAAAGAACTCAACCTTCCATTCGAAGACTAATCATGTATAGTTGAGGTACCACTTCATACGATCCACCTTGGAAGATGGACATTTGAAGTTGGAAAAGATACACACTAGCCAAAATCCTGCAGACAAGTTAGCAAAGGGATTAACTAGGGAGAAATTGAGTTTCTGCTCAGTTTCAGTTCGTCTTCAAGAATGAAGATGAATATGAGAAATTTTCTAGGTCCAAGAAGGTTCAGACTCCAGCATATAGAGTGGCAATGGATTTTTTGAGATCAGTCTCCAAGTGGGAGATTGTTGGTTGTGGAGTCTACTTATCTTCCTAATATAGAGGTCTTTTGTTTTCAGCCATGTTTATACCCCATGAAGACTTTACACCCTAGAAGTATGTACACTCTTCCATGCAGGGGAGTGCAGAGGGGGGTTACCCCCTCTGCGGGGTCTGGGGAAAAATTTCCTTGTAAATGTATATTGCAATTTCATTGTAAATCTGGACCGTTCATTATAAGGTCGCAAATCTAATGGTATAAATTATTTTAGGGTTTTTTTCCCTAGAAGGAAACCCTTTGTTATGAGGGAAATGTATTGTCACTATGCAAGATGATGAATATTGTATTATGAGATAGGAGACTGTGAGAAAAAGAAGAGAAAGTTACAATGGGTTTGTTGTAGGTTGTATCCCTTCATTTGCTGGATAATAATAAAGGAAGGACCTATCAATTTCTATTGTGGGCATAGCCCACACTAGGTGAACCATGTAAATATGTGTCTCTATTGTATTGTGTATCTTCTGTGTTTTGTTTCTGCATTTGCTTTATTTTATTGCTCCACGGTCCTGTTTTTCTAACAAGTTGATTGTGTGTGTTAGAGGGATGTTAGTGAGACAATCAATGATGTTATTTAAGTTATGAAAATTAATTAAATTCCAAAAAATACTATCTATCAAAAGAGAAATGAAATATGAAATAGACTTGCAAGGAAAAGCTAGATGTTTAAGCATATGACAATTTTATAACATCAACAAGGTATGAGATCTAAGATAAGAAAGAAAGTGAATGAAGATATGCAAAATAAAAATGGACCTACTTTTAAACCTTTCACCAATGATTGCATGAAATAAGGAGCATGAAACTATGTTAGTTGAGTGCAATATAAGAAGCCCTAATTGTTGAAAATGAAGAAATTGCAACAATGACTATGTTAGGTGATGAATCTAGGTTAAAATGTACAAATTTAAGCTAGAGAATGATAGTAAATGAAGATGAAAATGACAAGGTTCTAAAATAACACCAAGTGTTGAGAGAGAGAGTTTTAAACTAAAGCTTTATCACTTACAATAGATAGATTAGTGTTGTTTTCAATCCTTCAAAAAATGGATTTAATGCAACAACCTTATATGGAGGCTAGGATCATGAGAAGATATGAATATCAAACCCTAGGACTATACCACCATAGGCCTAGGAATGGAACTCTATGAAGGAAACCCTAGAATTTATACAATCATAAACCTTAGGTGTCATCCCACTCTTCTAAGGTGTCTAGCAAGAAATTCAAATGGAAGGAGGTTAAACACTAACTTGAACTTATATGCTTCAAAACATTATGATGGATAAGCAAGGGAAGGGGATAAAAAATCTTAATCCTTCCTTAGGATTTCTCAAAAAATCATTCAAAGATACAATATAACATGCAACTATTAACCATCAATAGATCATACACCAAAATACCGTGAAAAAACACTTAAATTGGAATAGAACACTTACTATGCCAAATAACTATGCATGAGGAAACCCTAGTTTCATGAGAATACACTAAAATAAGAAAAAACATCCACAAGACTACCAAAAGGTGTGCATAAGTACTCCATAGTAGAAAAGAAGAGAAGAGAGCAATATAAGTGATTCTCCACAAGTGTGAGTTATGATTTACAAATGAGGTAGTGTTATCCTTTAAATATGAGGCAACCTTAGCACTATAAACCCTCAAAATATCCTAAAACATAAAATTTCCATGATACAAGGTGGATAGGTCATGGTTGAAGCCCAAAATAGCCTCAAACATAAACAAAACATGCTAATACATAAACAAATCCCCTCCAAAGTGACACGTGCAAGTGTATAATGCCATATAAGGGTGATATCATGATCTAGAAGGTTGTAAGGGCCTCTAAAGGCCACATCTCATCATCAAAAGGTAAAAATAATGGTGAAAGGTCACACCTCATCGTCAAAGGTTATGTCTCATCATCAAATGACACCAACTGATCATCAAAATTGATTCCCTACTGGTATGGTCAACCCCACCATCATCAAACCATCATAGTGCATGACATCATCATCAATATGTTCAACGTCCAAGATGGAAAAGGAAAACATCCAAGGTGAAAGAAGGGTCCATCATCTCTTCAAAGGGTGTCCAATAATTTCCAAGTGCAACATCCTCAAATCAAAGTCCAATGTGGCTCTGGGGTGCATTGTCCATAGTGTGGGATTATTGCCCATGTGATAGCTAATCTAACCATATCTGTGAGGCTCAAGAGGTATAAAAGGGATTCCAAAGGTGATTATAGCCATCATATGGCCCAACGCTCTACATAAGATGTAAAATGTCCTGTGTATAGTGCAGAACATCCTAGACATCATCATGAGAACATTCTCCAAAGGACCATGTCAACTGCACCATGGTCAAACAAAGTCCATAGAATTAGGTAAGACCAACAATCACAAGATATAGGAGTTATTAGAATCATCCAATGTTAGGGCCATTTTGTAGGATGTTTCTGATGAAGATGTTGAGGTTTATCCCGAGGAAGCGCTACCCCAAGCAAATGATCTTACACTACCCTCCGATCCTCTCAAAGTTGAACCATTGATTTCGTTGGATTCTCTCACTAGATTTTCTGCTCCTCAAACCCTCAAATTGAACGGTTACATTAAGCACATGAAATTTATCATCTTAGTTGATAGTGGAAACACTCATAATCTCATCACTTCCTTTCCCAAGAAATCTATTGTTATATCTATTTTGTAAACTATTTTCAAATAATGATTACCAATGATGGTTCCATGAAATGTGGGGGGCGTTCTGAAAATGTGCGCCTACAAATTGTCCAGTATAACTTGAAATCTCACATGTTTTCTATTGACATGGGTGGTTGTGACATTGTTCTTGGTGCTGAATGGATACACACTCTAGGCCCCATCACCATGCATTTAAAGGATTTGACTATGCAATTCCAATAGGAAGGCCAACAACATAAATTCCAAGGAATTACATCGGGCTCTCCGAAGATCATCAATTCCCGCTGCATGGAAAGGTTACTCAAAAAAGGTCATTCTAGAATTATTTCCCAATTCCATTCCAATTCAGTAGTTAATACTCCCTCTATGTACCCTGACCTTTAATCTATCATTTCCCAACATCACATTGTTTTCCAAAATCCTGAGGGCCTTTCCCCCTCACCCAATGACCATGACCATTCCATTCCTTTAATACCGAGTAGTCTAACTCCCAATGTGTGCCCTTGTCATAATCCATTTTCTCAAAAAAATTAAATTGAGAAAATTGTCCAAGAATTTCTAGAAGAGGGTGTTATCCATCCCAGTACCAACCCCTATTCTTTCACTATTGTCATGGTCCTCAAGAACGAAGGAAATTGGCACATGTGTCCTGATTTTCATGCCCTCAAAAAACTTACCATAAAGGAAAAATTTCCCATTCCTGTCATAGATTACCTTCTGGATAAATTCAGTGGGGCTCAATACTTTACCAAACTTGACCAAATTTAGTGGGGCTCAATACATATTAAAGAGGAACACATTCCCAAGACTGCATTTCRCACTCATGAGGGCCACTATGAGTTCTTGTTAAATCCTAGAAAAATCCCAATGATATGTATAAAACCCCTTATTATGCCCTAGATAGTGAATTATTACATTTCTAGTAGGTCAGCTAGAACCCTTCTTTGCACCCTTTCATTGTAATTGTAACCCCTTGTCTCCTATATATATATCAAGGAGATCTAGTATTAGGATCATCTTATCTCATCTAATATTGTCTTATGAATTTTATATACTGTAAAGGAGGTTTCCCCCTCGAAGTGGACTGAATTTTATTGATTTCTTATCATTTTTAAGGCATTGGGTCATAACATTTGGTATCAGAGCTCAAGGTCTTGGGGTTTCTATGCTACATCTGAGACACCTTGGAATTTTCACTACAACTTTTTTTCTACATAGTTTTAGAAGAAACCCCTTGGATTGTATTTATTAGATGACTCAAAGTATGCGGGGTTAAAATTTAATCTCTTGAGGCCTTAAGATTTCATAGATATAGCCTTTGTAAGACAAGGTTCTGGAATCATCATGAATTTAGTCATCGCAGAATTTTTGATATAAATATGTTTTTGTTATGTTTAAGACCCTATAATCCATCTCACATTTATATAAATTATTTGGGTATCTGTGATAAAAAAATCAACTTCTGGGTCATTCTACTTTTGTAGATACACCCTGTGGAAGACAGGGTATCTCACTAGTCCTATTGACTAGTGTCAAAAATGTGTTCCAAGTAAAACCGTCATAACGTATTCCTAGAGTATCCAAATTGAGTGAGACCAGTTTCATTGGATAGTGGACAATTTGTAGTGTCTCGGGTACAAATTTCATAATTTTTTATCAATCATTTTATGCGGAGCACACTATACAAGTGAGATCTCTTGGAAAGGCCAAAAATCAGCAAGTTGTGGAGAAATTACCATAACTTCCACTTGGCACATCCAATTTTGGTCAGACCTGTGGAATTGGATAAATGAAATTTCARATTACTAYGGGTCAAAAATGCAAACTCAGAAGGCCCAAAATTTTAGAGATACACCAGAATAAAGGTCATCCAAGAGGAGAAACTCCAAATTAAGGTTTTTAAAGGTAYGTAACTTACAATTGGCATAATTATTTTTGGAATATTKGTTTCGRGTGATTTAAAATTTGTGATATATATAGAATAGAGGAGTATTATTATTATTACTCCATATGGGTCCCAAAAAGGTGACAAMACCTATTAAAAMTCCAKAAGTCTCATCTATGACTCAAGAATAAAATGAGGACATACACAATAGGTTGTCCAAATTGGAGGAACAAATTCAGAATGTGAGTGAAAAGTCTAATAATTGGGTAAAATCACAAATAAAAATTCAAGTAATGGAAGGGAAGATGGTTGGCATGGAAAACAACATGGAGGGTATAAGAAACAAGTTGGATGATATGGAAAATAAGATGGAAGAAAATAAGAATGACATAAAAAAATAAATACAAAATTCCATGAAGGAAATGGAAAATATGTCTTCCCTGATATCTCAAGCTATAGATGGGATATTCCCTAAAGGAGACATCAATATGGAATGGAATCATGAAAATAAGGTAGCACTCTTGTTGAACAAACTACCAATAATAAGCCATGTAGTGAATCTAACTCTAATTGCGGAGTTAATTTTGGTGGGGGTCCTAAATTCAACGTTCCCAAAATTGAATTAAAGAAGTTTGATGGTACAAATGTATTTACTTGGGTGAACCAAATAGAGCAATATTTTGAACTATATAATAATATGGATGATAAGAAAATGATTCACATAGATAACTTGAACTTTGAGATAAAACCATATCAATGGTATCAGTGGATAGTGAAAAGGCAGCCCCCTTTATATCACTACACTTGGAATTTATTTACAAGAGACTTAGAAGCACAATATGGAAAAGTTTGGGAACAAGACTACTTCAGTCAATTGAAAAGAATCAAACAATTAGGTGATATTGAAAAATATAATTCATAATTCCTGGTACTAGCCACAAGGGTGGATAACCTAAGTGATGAACACTTGATGGAATCTTACATGGGTGGATTAAAATAAGACATTAAACATGAAATTTTCTTAAGACAACCTACAAGTATTATGGAAGCTATGCAAAATGCTCGTCATATTCATGAAAAAAATAAGGCTACAGACAAGTATAACATCAGAGG